>LOND01000144.1:104130-123764 GCA_014220965.1 Paragonimus kellicotti | reverse complement strand
GCTACGTCTATATTCAAACATACAACATCAAGGCGCCTACACCTTGCAAACAAACAACCGAGCTGTAAGTGAAAGTAAGGCGTCATCAGCAAGACAGTTTCCTTACGGCTTTCACTACCCCGCTTCATAAAGTGCACTTACTTCACAGACAACTCGGACAAACAACGACAACATTCACGCCACTGAGCTCGATTAGCCGCCATCGACTCTGTGAGTCGCGAGGGCCCCAGCCCGGGAGACGAACCCGACCTACAGTGACCAACCCCTTCGTGAACGATTTCATTTGTCTACGCCAGGTCATCATCTGTCCACCTCGCACCTTGCGCCAGTCGGCCGCAACGTCGGCAAACAGTGATCGCCGTGGCAGACGACTAGCTGGCATCCTTAGTACATGACCTAACCATCTCAGTCTGCGTTCAATCGCCCGTATCGGGTGGCACCAGCGAGTAAGCAACGGGCAGGTTAGGAAGCGAGTGTTTGGCACTGATTGTCAAGCAAATTCTTTTGTTCAGTCGCTAGATTTACACAGACTTAGATGGCTGGGTCATGTACTAAGGATGCCAGTCATTCACCTGCCACACCGAGCACTGTTTGCCGACGTTGCGGCCGACTGGCGCAAGGTGCGAGGTGGACAGATGATGACCTGGCGTAGACAAATGAAATCGTTCACGAAGGGGTTGGTCACTGTAGGTCGGGTTCGTCTCCCGGGCTGGGGCCCTCGCGACTCACAGAGTCGATGGCGGCTAATCGAGCTCAGTGGCGTGAATGTTGTCGTTGTTTGGCCGAGTTGTCTGTGAAGTGAGTGCACTTAATGATGCGGGGCAGTGAAAGCCGTAAGGAAGCTGTCTTGCTGATGACGCCTTACTTTCACTTACAGCTCGGTTGTTTGTTTGCAAGGTGTAGGCGCCTTGATGTTGTATGTTTGAATATAGACGTAGCTATTTTTAGTAGTTAGGTCCACTTCCCCTCCCCTCCTCTTTTTTCTTTCTTCCTATATAAGTTTTTTTTCTTCTTCGTGGTTGTGTGGCAGTCAAGCATCAGTGTGAACCACTGATGTATTGCTGTCTATGATGATGATGATGATGATGATGTTGTACCTTGGTTGCTTACGTTGATTTGTCCGTTGGGTGGCTTGTCGAATATACAGATGGGTGTTCTGATATTTGTTTTACTACTTGACTCAAGGGTTTTTTCGTTCTAAACATATGAAGTATTTGTCGGACTCACGCAAACTAAACGGGTTGGTTCGTCCAGTTGTGCCAGCGCACGCATCTGGTCCAAAGAAACATGCCCAAACTTGAACTTCGTCTGGTCCTCTTGTTTGTTTTATCTCAGATAGACGCATAATCAAGAGTATACACGTACAACCTATAACTAAATATGTTCCCGGTTGTGATAACTTTCATGATGGGTTGTAGTGGTCACCAAATCGAAATCCCTACCAGTCAGCCCATAAGTTACCGCATATGAAACGACCGTATTTATGCTATGTAAACCAAGCTAATTACAGTAGAGACAACAAGCATGAAACTGTTCGGTCACATCAACAGACCAGCCTGATAATCACCGTCGAATTGTGTTACGTATGTTGTATGGTCGGGAAACTCATCTATGAGTCTGTATGATAAGAGCGTATGTACACGCACACCTCAGAATCTCAATTTGTGACGCCGACGCGTTGTTCATTTTGAGATCATCACCTAGTCCACTTCAGGGATTATGTCATGAGCAACACTGGTCAACACACCAACGGATATTCAAGCAAGACAAATACAGTTATCCTATCTGCTCATTACTCACAAGGTAATCTTGTTCATGCAGAGCGAGCAAACAAGTCAGCAAGAAAATTAACACAACTTGGATGTGACTATGAAATAATCAGAGGTAGTACGTATGAGTGTGTGTACATCCACCGAAGAGAAGAAAAATAAAGCTATTAGAATACGTGTGTGCGATACGCGCGTCACACTGAAACAGATGTTTGCATGCGCCTATCCTGAGCAGACGTGCCACAAAGCGTTCATTTTAGGGCGAACACATTGGTTTCATCAACAAAAAACCAGCGAATGCGATGTTCAAATCACTGACAAAATACAGATGAGTGTTTTCCGTTTCGAAACAAGAACACCTCTTATAACGTCATAGTATGATTAGGCATATCTACAAAATGCAAGCTGGAGTACGAGAAGAAATATGGGTTTAGGCAAATAGAATCGAAGGGTCTAGCTAAGCGGCGTTTGGTTGCATCCAATAGGTTAAAAGATAGCGGACAGTTGCCACCGCTTTTCTATTGCCTCACCATCAACAAACAGTGAAAATTTAATCCTAGCGCCTTTACAACAGACAGTGTGGAAATCGTGATATAAAGTAGGTACCAGCTCAGGAAATTTGAACGGTACTCAAAAAATTACATCGGTAGGTTCGGGGTAGTCTAACATCTATGAACAATTGCCTAGGATAAACTTTCCAGCCATCCTCATTAGAAAAGAAGCATGAGACTCGAGTTCCGTCCCAATTAGAGCTCGTCAGTAGTGCATACTCTTGCCATGGTAGGGGTTAAAAGTACTCAGTAATCTAAAATATCGCCTAGCAGGTTTAATGAGATCGGAGATTTCGACCTGCCTAGGAAGTCCTAATCGCGGGGTTATCGATTGGAGTTAACAGGCAGTAACTGTGTCTCCTCTCGAGACGATCGGGCAACCTGATCATTACTCACAAGCGAAAGTGGTTGAGCGTTCACATATGATAATTCGGTCGTGCCTAATGTGAGGTCAATGGCGCAGTGGTCAACACGGTTGCCTCATGAAAGCGTGGCCGGAGTTCTAGTCCCGGCAGTGGCAAGGATATGCACTACTGACGAGCTCTAATGAGAGCGAAACTCGAGTCTAGTGCTTCTTTTCGAAAGAGGCTGGCTGGAAAGTCTATCTGAATGCGAAGGCTGCGATCAAATGTGAGTGATGTTCAACTTGAAATTAACCAAATTCCCGACTACTCGTCAGCAATTGCTCAGGACGAAGAAAACAGGCTAATCCAAGTGCACATTTCAAGAATCATTAACTGCGATGATATAATATGACTTTAGAACACAACTATACACTGTGGCTTGTGGATACGTTATGTCTGACAATCGGCAAAGCAAGGAAGGTTAGGATTTATCGAAAACGTCGTGTCGTTTGTAATTCCAATTTGGTCAAAATATTTATCCATCCTGGAAGTAAAATAACTACTGATCGTGACTACATAAATTTCCCTGCAGAGAGTTTGAAACTGGCATGCACTGTGCCATTCAGCTCCAAGTTCTCATGTGACGAATGACAGAGGTAGACTATGGATATGATTAGGAACCCGTCAAATTTGGGTCAATAAAAAGACAATCTACTGGGTTGTTTACAGTTGGTTTCATATACAAGTGTATTCGCTATTCCAACATTTGTAACGATCTTGATCCTCGGTTCACTAAATCGTAGACTACCTTGGATGTAACCAGTCCGTCATGAGAGTCGCCACGACCGAAATGATTGAAGTTCGTTTACTTGTCATGGTCAACACCCAGCACAATGCAAATGTTAAAACAAAACATTCGTCACTACCAGTAAATTGCTACTAACGGTCCAGTACAACATAACAGTATTCACCAGAGTTCGACTTTTAGCAGCTTCGGTTCGGCTGACTGGTCCGTCAATAATCTGGTTCGCCCGTGGCAGACCAGTAGTAATCCGGAAGAAACTTTTATATCCATGGATTATTAAAAACGTGAAGCACTGTTAAACCAGTGGACCACTTCCGCTATTTAGGAAAAACTTACCAACGCAGCATCGTGGATGAGGCTGACCATGAAATCTAAGTTGTGTAACGCATGCCAAATCAGTTAGTTCAATAAACATCATACTATAAACCACAAATTGATACTTGTGAATGAGGAGTCCACGCTGAGAGTTTAACATGGTGTCGAAATTGAATACTGTTTGTGCTGAGGGAATTGAAAACCGCTAAAATGGATGTACTAATTAAGTTTACAAACAAACTTACCAATCGTTATAGAAAGCACCGTTTAAAGGAGTCATAAAATTAACTTCTTTCAAATTCAAGTTGGCAAAGATAAGTTTGTTCTTGATTGAGTAAACAACACAGGGATGATTGGAACAAACGAACACATTCACTTTGCACTGAGATCGCCATTGTCTGAGAAACATTGAAGGACCAGTGCCCGCGTTGACTCGTTTTGCATCGCGCAGAAAAACACGATCTGGAAAAAATGTGACGCATGGCAAAATTTCAGTAGTTTCAAGAAAAAGTGATTAGGTAACACGAAAAACTAGATGATGGTTAATCGAGAGAACAGCGAGATCAATTTATTGAAATAACAACAGCACGAAAGATGATGCACGTGAAGGGTGCTGGATAATATTCTGGAAGTGGCCAATAGGAAGTTTCGAGGAGCTCCGAGCGAAACTTCTGTCACAGAGTAAGCTAACCAATTTTGAGAACGTAAATGACAGTGCTCCACCTAATTCTTTTGTGAAGAACTTGGAGGCCATGTTGAACAGAATAAATGATATGGCCGATTTGTACGGCACGCACTTCACGTATACAAAGTATGTTGTTGCAAAAGTGGGTCGGCAAACAGGCTGCTCGAGATAGCCGATCGCTTCTTCCACTTGGGTGGTGTCATCTCATCGGTTCGCAGTACAGGTGGAGCCGCGGATGTGTTACAAACCGACTACCAATACATGGATTCAATTACGAAAAATGGGCATGTGTACATTACGAACGTCGAGGGGACAACGGCCAATAAGTACGACGAGAGAGAGAGAGAGAAAGCGACTCGTGTGCATCGAGACGCTGAGTTCCGATCAACTTGATAAAGGCCCTATCAGGCTACTGTGACGAAGTGACCCGGTTTAACGTCTGTTTTTAGTCCGCCCAGCATCGGGCGCCTGCTATGGACTACGACATCCCACTGGTGTAACCTAAGTTGACAATCAGCCGGTGCGTTCTGAAACCAGGTGGTGCGTGTCCTATTGCAAATTCTAGATTTTACACAGCGGGTGAAACTCTGCACGTTCGTCAGCTGGTAACAGTTCCTGAATGATAGAGCTGGCGGATGTCCATAAAACAAATCTGGTTGTGCTGAATTCTTCAGGCCTGGGCTTGTGAAGTAGATGAGATGAATTTATGCGATGCCATCCAGAAAAGCAAAAACCAACCGCTATGACAATAATGGGTTTAAGGTGGCAGTTCCTTGGAATTGGTTCTTTGGTAAAAGATAACGGTTATCCAAGCCCAATGGCGATAACAATAAAAGAGACGGTGAAGAACGCAACATTAATTGCGCAATCAAGTCGTAAAGTATCCACAGATAAGGTAACAGCAACTTTATACAAGACAACGGTCGATTCAATGGATACAAGGGAGTCTAGAATTCCATTCCAACAACTTTTCATAATTTACGCACTTAAGATGAAGTGTTTACTTATTTATTGCTCATGTCCAGCATCATACATTGGTCGTACTACAAGACGATTGTCTGATAGTGTGTGAACATCATCCTGCGTGATTGGAACGGTTTCAAGCGCGATTGTTGTCCTTGTGACCAACTCTAATCATTCAAGTTGAACATCACCCACAATTGATCGCAGCTGTCGCATTCCCATAGACTTTCCAGTCGGCCCCTTTCGAAAAGAAGCACTAGACTCGAGTTTCGCTCTCATTAGAGCTCGTCAGTTGTGGGTGATGTTCAATCTGTATGAAAACCAAATCCCCTACTACTCATCAATAATCAAAATACCGCTCAACAAGTTAATGATTTCTGTGATTTCAACTTGGAGAGAAGTCCTAGTCGAGGGGTCATCGATTGGAGTTAACAGACAGTAACTGTGTCTCCTCTCGAGGCGATCGGGCAACCTGATCATTACTCACAAGCGAAAGTGGTTGAGCGTTCACATATGATAATTCGGTCGTGCCTAATGTGAGGTCAATGGCGCAGTGGTAAACACGGTTGCCTCATGAAAGCGTGGCCGGAGTTCTAGTCCCGGCAGTGGCAAGGATATGCACTACTGACGAGCTCTAATGAGAGCGAAACTCGAGTCTAGTGCTTCTTTTCGAAAGGGGCCGACTGGAAAGTCTATGGGAATGCGACAGCTGCGATCAATTGTGGGTGATGTTCAACTTATATGGAAACCAAAATCCCTCACTATCCATCAACTCTAATCATTCTGTCAGTAAGAAAGATGCTTTTCAGATTGTCTACCGAGTGCCAAGGAATCGATCAAAAATGGTGAGATTCCGAATGTTGACCGTTGCCGAGGCCATTAGTATCCGATTACGCAACCCTGACCTCTGCGCTCAGAAGTTCGTGCAGACAGTTTATCTTCCTAAAACTACGAACAATCAGGTTCACAACGTGGAACAACGGTTGTGTAACTGCTAACAAACATACAGTCCATAACCTTTACTGATTGGTTGTTTGACTCACTCTGGTTACTGCTATATATTTATAGTACTATGATTAGCCTGATGCCCAAACACAGAAGACAAATCGTGTTTGCTATTTTGTTGTTTCTACAAACGGAAGTATTTCAACAATGAGATGCTTAACCGAGTTAATCAAGCATAAGCGGCTATAGAATGAGACTGCAAACCGTGAATCCCCGACTTCAGTTTGCTCCGTAGAAAAAAATCGTCCTTGGAGGCCCCGAACGATCTACCACTGAGGACAGATTTGGCATAAAATGAACCTTTAGTGGATGTGGTCTAACCAAAGTTCTTACCTGAATGCGATAGCTGCAATCAAGTGTGGGTTGTGTTCAATTTGAAGTAAAGTGAGCATAAGCTGAACAAAATTTACAATCATCAAACCAATCTGTATCGTTTCCCCCGGTTACTAAATGGTTCCCTATTTTTGTGACCTCATAATCTCATTTTTCGACACCCATCAGGGACATGCCCCAGCTGATGCTCGCAACGGAAGTCAAAGTAGAAGGACAGTGTGCCAAATAATGAGATGACTTACTGAAACAAATCCCTATTTGCCCTCCGGACGCCATCTAGGCTTGCCATCTGCAATGTGCGAACATTTATGCAGACAGGGCAACAGGAAACTTTGTACGCGCTTTGGAAACCCTCGCAACCAATACGCACTGTCTTGCTGGACCACGGTCTCAGGCCTCTAGCTGGGTGCTACAATATCAGTCTCCGTCGGCCGCGATTTACAGTGAACGCACAATGCGCGCTTGTCTTGGAACTCTGTGGCGCAAACCACTGCCCAAGCGCACAAAGAACACCGCCTAACTGCATACTCGTGAACAGTCATCTGCGAACTGTTGGACCGAACGGTACGGCTAGAACATCGAGAGGCACTCATTGCAAACGCCGTTTGTTTGGATACGCTTCCCCCAGACTAGTCCGGACGTAGCTAAGGCCGACATTCATCATCAGTTCACTCACCTTCTGCACACCATGCGGTGTACAAAAGCCCTTCTGTTTCGAATGACGTTCGACAGGGGAGCTGGAGTTCTCTCTTTCAACTCAAACAGGTGGTAGATTATCTTCTGGAAGAAGAGCTTGGAGATTCCGAGGATCACGGACTGATGTGCGTATCAGATTTTAAACAAACTGATAGTGAATAGGTGGATAAAACTGTTTTAACAGGTCCTTTTCCGCACAAAATGCAAACTGTGTTGAAGGTTTTTTTTGCATCTTCAAAGTGTAAAATATTGTTAAAAGATTGGGTTGTCTCTGTCCCTATGTTTGTTGTTGCAGCCGGCCGACTGAAGCAGCAGATCACCATACCTATTTGGGAAGTGTCACCTTCTCAGCATCCAATGTAAGTAACGAGATGTTCATGAGAATAGTGAAAGCGCAAAGTGCGTATGTGCTTACTTCTGCCTCACGGATTAGAGACCAAACTCAGTTTCGTAGAATATGTATATAGGCTACCGCGATTCGGCCACCGTTGTTTCCACAAGTTAGTCCGTATCAATTGCGCTATGTGGTGTGTGTATGTGTGAACAACTCGACAGTCCACTGGCACGTACTTGTGGATTACTGTTATGGTTAACCGTGTGTATGGGCAACGCAGAAGATAGGAAATATATGCACCAACAACAGAAGTCACGACCACATCCGACTATATGTTTTTAGTTTCAAATCACGCCTCAAGATATCAGTTTCCGCCGATATCAAGCTTATCTATACGGTGGGACATACGAGTCACACATTATCTTTAGTACCAGGAACAAATCACACGTAGCATCCACCAGCACCACACGTAATCGGAAAAACACAGGAAGATGGTCAGGAAAATGTCGGAAATGGAAGCAGATAACGAGCGAAGAACAAATAGGTTGGGAAACGCGCAACTGAACCACAGGACAAGTGCCAACCCCTTTTTCATCATATCCAACAGTGTTGACAGTCACTGTCCTTCAAACTCGAGCTTGGAGACCGGGAAGACCCAAAGGATGCAAGCCCTGAGGTCAAATTATTCATTCATATTACGCACTGAGATTGTACACCGGTCACTAGACTATCGGTTCCAGCCTGAACAAGCGCACACAAACAGAGAACATGGCAAGCGAAGGGTTGACATGCGCAAGATGCGCCTGGGAAAACGAACCCTATGAAACGGGACTGTAACGCTCAGTCTTGCAACATCTTGGAATCTGCAAATGGAGGGACCGTAAAGAAGCTTTCTATAACGGGAGCTTAGAGAGTATCACGAACTTGGAGAATATTTTTTACAATATCACCTTGAAGTATCGTGCCTGTAAAAAACCTAACACTCCTGTATTTACGGTCGGTGACAACACACTCTAAGACCTTGCTCGGTGTAAAAACTGAAGAAAGAAGAGGCTGGATCTCATCGTGCCCACTTAAGATATTAAAGACAATGCTGTTGTATAACGAACTACCCCGAACACAATGTCTTAATAAACAGCCGAATAAAAAGCTTCCGACGCCCGAGTGCAAATATGGACCTTTTGTGCGGGAAGTGGTGTACCGGTATCTGGTAGAACGTGATGATGAGAGCAATTGAGCAATAACCTGGACGAAATACAGGCCACTGTTCGCTTGATCTTCGCGCAATAAGTTTAGTGTGCAACAAACAAACAGCTCTGTGACAGGAATGATGACTTTGCGTACACCCTTTTCGAAAACGAGAACAAGGAAAATAACATACGTTCAGTTGAGCAATGATGGGCGGAGATCGTGAAATTCTGTTTCTGGAAAAGTCAAACGGAACTTATAGTCACAAAAAAGGACAGTCTGTACATCAGAGACCGCGAAGATCCCCTTTAATAAAGAACATGTCATTTCACAGAAGGCGGCATGTTAATCCATAAAACTAATCCCTTTTCTTCAAATGCTTAGTGGTCATACGCACACGATCAAAAATACAATTGCAGCATTCAATAAGGCGAGAATTCATCCGAAATAAGATCTGTTTAACTTGCGTCGATTTTTGAGTAAGGTAAAAACGCTGCCAATCCAAGAAGTGAATCCACAAGCGACACAAGGACAGAATAGTGATTTAGAAAATTTAAAACTCCACTGAGAGCTACATGACAATGATGAAAGAATAGTAAAACGACAAAGTTGGACAAACAGCGAGAACCTTAAAGTAGTTGGACGATTGTGCGAAAGCAATTCGTGGACACTAACAAACTTCAAAGACGGAATTCAAACCATACCGATTTGAGAATGTTAAATCGCCCGTGTTTTTAGCTTTGAAACTAACTTATACTGAAATAAAAATTATCTCACCCTCAGTTGGGACGATAGTGTAGAAATACAGGGTACCATCACCCATTGCGGCGAACAGATAGGCCGTATCTTCCAGCTGTGCCATCAGAACAGATCGAGGTAATAAGGCGGTGCCGGTCGATGCAGTTATCTCTGGTAGCGGTTCTTCGTGGACCAATTCAAGACCAGGGAGTTTCAACAGGGCTAACCCGTGGCCTAGCCACAGTCCAACGGCAACCAACTGAGGCACGGAGTAGTCTACTTCATGTTCCATCAGCGGTTGGTTCAGAGAGAGTGCCGCACGTTTGTGATCAAACGGAGTCAGATCTACACATGCAACCTCGTGCGGCATCGTTCGACACCTGAAACGTTAATGATCGAAGGAGCAGCCTGTAGAGAAAGTACGTTACGGGCAACCTTGAAAGCTATTCAGTGAAGTGGAAGCGTACATGAATATTGGCCGTCAGATTAAATGAACAATGAGGCATTGCATTTTATGTGATAGCACTCCTCAAGCAGCTGACTACTTTTTCTTAGATGATCGCCAACGCCAATAATAGAAAAACTATCCACCATAAAAGCGTGTTCTATCCGTGTCGAAATAAATCGGCAAGACAGCACAAACGAAACGATGTTCGTTGCAACGTAGAATAATCTAAGATTCTTGGGATTAGGCTTAAACACAAAAACTGTTGGGGTTTCGATTACCCACCTTACATCAACAATCAAGTGCGTGAACAATGAGTTCCCTGAAGTGCAAACGAACATACAAACATGTTAAAAGTAACCTCATTACGGTAAACTTACGCAATTTGTTTGAAAACCGGTTGATTTAGAGACCCAACGACGTGAAGAGTGTACAGTTCGGTTCCACTGGCAATCACGATGAGTGAGCCCCAAGAGCTAAGACAGGAAATTCCACGACCGCTTGGTGGGCGCCATTCTCCCAAGCAACCACCACGTTTTAAACTGCGGATTCCAACCAGGCGAATGCCAGAAGTAGTAGCCTGGAGTAGTAATGAATGCTGACTGGTTTCGGGGATGGATGCATCTGTCACCACGTTCGAAGGAGAAAGAGTAGCACAATACACTGTTTGTTCGTCAGTCTTAAAACCTTCCAGACGAAGCGCGGTAATGTCATCATCGGCCAAACGAAGCAATCTGATGATGAAACGGGCGTCAGATGTAGTGCAGTGATGGACTTCTAATTGTGAAACTTCAGAAATATCGAACCGATCAATAAATCAAATTATAAAAGTCTTCAACTGCAGGGAACCGTACCATCGATTATTCAGGAGAACCGAAAGGTAAACTCACTCTCGTAAGAAAACCTGAGACTTCATGTAAAATCAAACAGTTATTATTTATGGGAATTGCAAAATAATGTTCGTCTCAATCAATCGGGTTCGTCTGATTATCGTACGACTGTAGTGGAATAAAAATGACGTTATTTTAAAACCATAAAAGTGCCTGCCACAGTAAAACAAATAAGAGCGATCAACTAAACAGATAAAATCAAGCCCCGCTACATCCATCAACTCATAAGAGGAAGTGAATAACGTAGTATGTTATGATACTCGAGCCCCGCTGGGCACCAGCGTAACTCACTGCGTTTGTCCAACCATCGAGACCACAATCGTATCATCAAATCGATCGGAATCCAAAGGAAAACACCAAGTTCCTGCAAGTGAAAAGTTGCCAACAAATAGATATGGCATCCGGAAAAAAGAATATACGGAATACCAATCTGAACCGAAACTGTGGGGAAAAGCTCCAACACGGATACCATTTGTCAGATCGGGTCCGTCAATCTATGAGACCAATTGCATATGACAAGTGTCGGTAGGACAGCGACAGCGAATATAGAGCGGCAAAACCATTTCGTATATCAATCTGTATAACATCACTAAAGGAAGTATACATAGAAAACCTAGCTCTGCGTAGATGAACATCATCGAAGACGTGTTACACGAAACCAATATACAAAAGTATCCATTTTTGGCTAGGCTGAGAAACGGCTTATGCGTCTTAAAAAAGTATACTATTTTATCAATCCGGTGAGTCTCTAACAGTACCACAAGGAGAACGGATAAAATTAAATGAACGCAAAAGTTAAACAAAACATTTCGCCAAACATCCTGTAAAATTTGCTTTCAGATGAGATGTTACTTAGTGTATGGAAGGCAAACTGGTGGTCGGTTCAGACCGAGACACGAGAACTCGAGAGGGCCACGGATGTTCAACCTGAAAATGACAGTTGCTACCGCCGAGGCATTTCGCACTGGCAAATAAAGAGAATTAAGTGTGGTCCCTGAAGTCGACTAATTTTGGGCACAATAATTAAACATCGTTTGACTGTGAATTTCAGTCAGTCAAAAAATGCGCACCGTCTTGTCCGAGAAAAACTTCCTTAACAAGCCATCAGATAATCGTTTGTTTCTATGCCCGACCTGGAAATCCCCAGACAGAAAAGTTGTGAAGGAAAGCGGACCGCAAGAACTTTTGAAACATGACGAATCGGTTTCGGAACAAGCTCAGTTCTAGCCAATTAGTATCATCCGAAAATAGGATACAGTTCCACTAGAACCCGAGGACACCTTCATTTGCACGCTTGTCGTAAGTAATACACGGAAAATAGTCTACCGTTTATCCCATCCAAGAAACGTCACGAACGCAAGCAACTAAGGCAGGTTTTCCCCCCGTACATTTCATTAGGCACTGTGGGTAGCGCTGTGTGAGTCTCATTATCTCATCATCATCATCATCATAACAGCCATGAGCCTGACCAAAAGGTACTGTGGCTCGGGCTGCCGCTCACCTCAACAGTGACGTGGAATATCCTAGAAGAAAACGTTACTAAGAAGGTTGAAAATTAATAGAAGTCTAAGCGGAAGAACTAGAAATGGTATGGATGCAGGTACGCCATTGACTGCGACACACCGCCATCTCGGATAGCGTCTCTAACCAGCGATTTGAGTGATCACGAGGACCCCATCCAGGCAGGCGACACCTACCCACTTTACTCAGTGGAGCAGTCAGTCTTCATATTTCGTGACCACGTTGTTGCTTGACCACCACGTGGTTTCACCCAACTGTTGGTGGTCTCAGTATATAATGCCCGGTACGGTAAACGCTCAGCTGGCATACGGAGTACGTGACTGATCACCGTCATCAATTTAAGCGGCGAGCCGTATCTGTAAGCTGTCGATGGTCCTGACAAAACAATTAACCAAACAACTGTACGGACACAGGTCCGTCACTGACTACGACAAACTGTTGTCTCCGACAGCGTTTCCAACCAGCGGCGTGGACAGTCACGAATTCACCAACTTATTAGGCAGCAACTACCAACCTCGCTCATGTGAGTGATCAAGGTTCTCACAACCGATGATCACTAAACCCCCTGGCTTACTGTTCGATTTCCTCCAACCGTCGCCGTCCGCACTTAACAATACACAGTGCGACAGACGCCGCGACGGTATAAGAAGTACATGACCCAACTGTTCAGTTTCACCACATTCGTTGTCGGTCCCAGATGCGCATTGACAAGCAGTCACCTCGAGCAATCTACTCGGCAGACGCACTTAACTAGCGGAGACAACGCTGACCAACTGCCGAGTGTCTAAATGCATCTTCCACATGAATAGTCTGGGCCTACTATCCAAAGAGCAAAACTGAAGGCCAACACACACTGTGAACCCTTCACTTAATCGCCACTAAGAGGTGTTTGTGATGCAAAAAATGACGGGATGTAACAGAAACACAATGCGCATTCGTTATCCTCATGGACACATGGTCATCTGTTTTAAAAGCTGATGAGATAACACTACCTAGATAAGTAAAGCGATCAACAGCTTTGCTTGATCTAAATGGGGTCAATGCCAACCTAATATTATAAAAACACTTTACACTTCCAATATGCGAAGTGAAAAGATCTCCCGTATCACATGACTGCATCAAACTTATCTGCAAAACTAATTACAACAATCACATCCGTGCACTCAACGTTAGCCAGCTTACTATCTGGTAGAAAATCCATTCCAAGTTTCTCAAAATACCTCCCAGAATATTCCAGAGTACCAACCATCACGTACTGGGAAAGGAAAAGGGATATCGGACACCCTTGCTGAACGCCACCTGAAGTGGGGGAACGTCAAGGATAATCGCCCACAAAGGTGCATTCTACATTCTGAGCGGACAATTTCAACAAACTGGCATAACGCATTGGGACCACTTTGCTATGGAAATAAGCTCAAACAGTAATGTCAGAAAACCGAATGAGAAGCACCTTCTAGTTCTAAAAATAACATGACCGCTGGCTGAGAAAAGAAGTGCTGATAATTCAGTTTCTGTCGCAAAATGAAGACGGGATTGATGCATTCGCAACACGGTTGGAAATCTGTCTACTACTTACGTATTTTGTGCCCTTTGTTTGTCGGAGTCACAATATAATGGAACCTCTTGGCATCTCGAATGCGACAGAAAAAGCACGAATACATCTGTGGTTGTTTCGATAAAATGCAATATTTGAGTGAGAGAGCAAGGATGTATCAGCGATTTTCATATAGTACATAGTACAGCTGTGCATTAGCCTCGGTTCTGCTCAGGCTGTACTTCACTGTCACACTCGCATTCAACATCCAGAAGTGTGAGGGCATCGACCAGAATAACACAAGATAGTTGATTGCCAGACTCCTGATGCTTCGATGTCATATTTGCTGTGCTGATTGATCATTTGCAGGTTAACGTTTGTGCATAGTCAGGAGAAGCTTAAGTAAACACCATCGACTTTTACAACCATGACAGTAAAATTCGGATTGGACATCAACATAGTCTGCTCTAAACGGATATGCCGCGATCATATACACGAGGACGTTGTGAACTACCGTATAGTTTAGCTGTAAACCAAAATCTACCTACGGATCTGTCAGAAGGTCATGTGCTCGTGTTGTCAAGTGTAATGCTGCTTTTAGTCGCCTCGATGAACGTGTTTGCAACAATCTGCATCCAGGGAGCGACATGAAGTTTCCGATGAACGAGGCGATATCACTTTTGACATTCTTGCACGATGGCGAAACCTGCATCAGAGAGCAGAAACGTGGTTTCTGAGTAGCTCTGAGTTATACCAAGGCGCATCCTGGTCACTCGGTTATCCGTCACGGTCACAAACATCAAGGAGTTTCGCAGAGCAGACGAAAACGGAATCAGGATCGATTAAAATGCTTCCTCACTTTTCAGAAAACTGGATTGTGGTGGTCCTGCGCCATCTTCTATTCAACATTTGTCGCGCAATTCATTCGAAAGATTTGATTCCCTAGTCAAAATTCGCTCGTCTTATTGAATATAAGCTGCACTAACATTTCTCAAAACATTTCAGCTCCTTCTGAAGCCATCGACCTGCCATCGGTTTCCACTTGAGTCGCGTCTTCAGACATATATATATATATATATATATATATATATATATATATATATATATATATCGTAGAGTTTCTGTTCATTTTAGCCAACCACATAGCTAACGAACTTCGGCGAGTCATATCACCGAAGACGGCAATACACTAGTAGTCTACACGGATAGTTGACTGTCATACAAGCACGGAGAAAACAAGCTCTACCTACGAGGCGAAAGAGAAAGTGACACGACTCAAGTATTAGAAACATCAACGCCTAAACTCAAATAATCAACACGAAGGTGTCTACAACTTGTATCCAAAGAACACAGTTGCAAGTGAAAGTAAGTTTACATCAGCTAGACAGCTCAGGCAGCATCAACTGAACTTACCTCACATACAATACAGTCAGACAATACTAACGCCACTGGACTCGGAAACTATCACCTTTTTAACACTGTCTATCACCAAATCACGAGCCCCAGCCCGGAAGATGAATCCGACTCACGGTGGCTAACCTTTGGTGAGTGATTTTATTTACTTACGTCTTCATTGACTGGTCACCTGGCATATCACGCCAGCCGGCCGTGACATCGAGGTTCGCCGTGGCAGCTGACTAGCTAGCATCTCAAGTGAATGGCTCAACAATGCAGGTCTGTGTGTGACTCAAGATTGTCCCCAGGGGTGCCCCAGACGAGCGAATACCAGCCTACTCATCTAGTTAAAGTACGTTTCATTTATCACACAGCTGACACATGAATAGGTCGATGACTTGCATACATTCACAATCCGATATCCAATCTGCGTAACTATAACAGTTTTCAAGAAGCGCGTTGCATTTTGGGACTATAAAGCGCAGTAAGAAGTACTTGGCATAACAAGAAACAGCGTCTAACACTGCATACATCAGACAGTATTACCTTGTTGCCAGCAGAAACAAGATCAACCAGACCTTCATCAGAGAGGGGGTTTATGTGGGCATCGTCAGCGTCGCAGACAGTCTTCCATTGTGTGGTCTACAACAAAACTGAACATGAGCAGCGAAGATGGACAGTTCTGATGTGCACCGCTATTGCTATCAAAACTGTTAAACAGTTCATCACAAACTCTAACCTGAATCGAAATACGAGAACAGAGTCGAGAGTGCATTTACACACTTGTTCGGCATATCACTGCGTTTGGGCGACTTCAAGAATACGAGGATTGGAAGCCCAGTTCGTTCCCAAACCTTTCCAAGTGTAAGATGTTTGAATACCATTTGCGCGTGTCTCGATGTCAATTTAAGATGACCCGGGTGACTGGGTCCAAGTGAGCTAACCTTGTTTGCGTTCTGCACCTGGTGGGACCGCGTCCCATTACTCTGTAAGAGCCAGCAAATCTGTTTTTTAGTTTACTTATGTGTGCATATTGACCGTGCGACCCTGTATGCCAGTTAAACCCAGCTAACTCCCCTGGGAAATCTTAAATTGATATCGGGACACGCGAAAGTAATATCGAGACATCCTAAACTGGAAAAGGTATAGTGTACACCTCCAACATTGTGATGAGTGGTTGAATTACGATAAATGTTGAAGCCCTGGATGTGACCGAAGTCAAAGTAATACCCGTGAAGCGTTCGCAGGATTCTCTGATCCCGTCCATGAATATGAATGACCCAGGCACGCAGTGTGCTTTCAGTCGTTCACAATGGTTGAAACAACTGAGCCGGGGCCTCTGCCAGCACCTCACGACATGCTTTGAAAAGTGCCGACACGAGGACATCTGGCTCAACAGTTCTAGTGCATTTTAGGGCCGAAATGCAATTACGGATGGTTTCAAATCAACCACCAAGAGTCCGACATTGTATACGATTGATAATAACACTTCCTAAGCGGCAGGCCAATAAAATTTTCGCTTGAAGGACCCTACCCATCGGTCTAAACTTTTTGATCTATTAAGGATGAAAATACCATTTTCTTCGCTGATTATTTTATCGAGAGATGGACGCTCTGCGCCAGGTGTAGGATAAGCCTGGAGAGTATGTTAGTATTCACTGAAGCAAAAGCGGTAGTCGTCTCATCGATTTTTTGCATAACCATTATTCACAAACGACCACCAGACTACGCCTCACATCTTGGTCGGATAATCCTCCTTGACTCGCTATACGCGATAAGAGTAACAGCACTTTGTCTGGTATTCAACAGCTACAAGAGCCTCTCGAATATTCAGCGCCTAGTGAACCTGCGAACTAATGTGCCGCATGCTGCAGTACCCGTTCGTTGAATGGTATAAGTTTAGGATTCAGTCGTTTTTGAGGTCTTCGGGGTTATAACTGCTGAAGTGACGTTCTAGGTTAGTGTGGTACACATACGTTGCCACCGACCTAGCCAGTTTATAGACAATCAGCTGAATAAAGCGATAACCTATAGTATGTATTCCAACGAGGACGGCAGTGCTGAACGGAGCCATACCAGTCATACCGAACAACTGTGGTCCATTAGATACCAAGTATGGTTCGAAGGAGGGGGAAACGTGAAATAACGGTATGCATGATATCTAAAATTGGTGCGGGCGAAAAATAACCCGTGCTAGAAACACAGCTGAAACAACCGCTAGTCAGTGGCCGAGCAAAATGATGTCAAATCGAACACGTCATGTTAACGGATTGCGACACTGCCAAATTGCTTGACCTGAGAGTTTCAATCCCTGGTCAAAATGATCAGGTTAGAGTCGACCTAGAATGGAGCACCCAGGCCTGAATAGAAAACGATCCTGATAGAGCAATCACTACAGTCGGTTAAAGCATACACAAACACGAAGAAAGGATTTTCCACAAATTGGTATCTAGAGCTGGACATGTCGCGAAGATAGCACACAGTCTACTGCTACCGGGAATCCAATCCAGCAATGCGGGCGTGACAGTTGTGCCCAGCAGTTCATTTACTTCAGCCTGAAATGTGAAACCAGTGCCACTGTAATCAGTTTCTTAAGTTGGCTGCTATTTTGCAGTCTGGTTTCTGAACTACAGCAAATAACAATCTGAAATGAACCTAGTCATCATCATCATCATCATCATCGACATCATCATAGACAGCAATACATCACGTCATGTGTACCGCCGGCCAACAATCGCCGTATTCCTCGACTATAAAGGTGCGTTTGATTCGGTGGACCGATCTACACTTTTAGAGTCGCTTAAACGTAGGGGTGTACCGACTAAGTATGTGAACATACTGTCGGCGCTTTATTCCCATACTTCAGCTCAGGTTAGGGTTTACGGCGAAGTATCTGACAGTTTCAGCACCAGGAGCGGCGTACGTCAAGGCTGTCCCCTTTCGCCATTTTTGTTCAATTTCGTCATAGACGAAATAATGGAGGACTGTCTGCGGCACTCAAATGATGCCGGCGTGGACCTCCTACCTGGTGAAAGACTGACTGATCTTGATTATGCTGACGATAAGGTATTGCTGTTTGACAACTTTCAAGCGGCACAAACAACACTGGACGCTATTTCGCGTTCTGCTAAGTACTTCGGAATGCGCTTTGCAGCCTCAAAATGCAAAGTGCTTCTGCAAGATTGTTGTGATTACGTAGATTTAATGTTAGATAATGAAGTCATGGAGGTTGTTGACCGGTTTGTATACCTGGGAAGCTGCATCAGCGGTGGCGGAGGTGTAGGGAATGAAATAGAAGCGCGTATTTCCAAGGCTAGGGCGGTGTTCGCTAATCTAAGACACCTATGGCGACAGAGAGGTATTTCCTAAAGCTTAAGGGTCGCGTATATCAAACAACAGTGAGGGCTGTATTACTTTACGGCAGCGAAACGTGGCCGCTCAGGGTAGAGGACGTGAACCGTCTCCAGGTATTTGACCACCGATGTCTGCGTTCAATCGCTCGTATCGGGTGGCACCAGCGAGTAAGCACGAGGAGGTTAGGAAGCGGGTGTTTGGCACTGATTGTCAAACGAGTTCTTTTGTTCAGTCGCTACATTTGCACAGACTTAGATGGTTAGGTCATGTACTAAGGATGCCAGCTAGTCGTTTGCCACACCGAGCACTGTTTGCCGACGCTGCGGCCGACTGGCGCAAGGTGCGAGGTGGACAGATGATGACCTGGCGTAGACAAATGAAATCGTTCACGAAGGGGTTGGTCACTGTAGGTCGGGTTCGTCTCCCGGGCTGGGGCCCTCGCGACTCACAGAGTCGATGGCGGCTAATCGAGCTCAGTGGCGTGAATGTTGTCGTTGTTTGGCCGAGTTGTCTGTGAAGTGAGTGCACTTAATGATGCGGGGCAGTGAAAGCCGTAAGGAAGCTGTCTTGCTGATGACGCCTTACTTTCACTTACAGCTCGGTTGTTTGTTTGCAAGGTGTAGGCGCCTTGATGTTGTATGTTTGAATATAGACGTAGCTATTTTTAGTAGTTAGGTCCACTTCCCCTCCCTCTTTTTCTTCTTCCTATATAAGTTTTTTTTTTTCCTTTGTTCTTCGCGGTTGTGTGGCAGTCAAGCCATCAGTGTGA
>LOND01000144.1:86439-100067 GCA_014220965.1 Paragonimus kellicotti | reverse complement strand
TCACACCACGTCAAGGTCCAGTCTCGTTGTGACGGGTGAACCTAGTATCTGAAAGAGAACTGCCAGGTTACTTACCTGTTTCAGAGAGGTATCGTTGAAAGCACTCATTAAACCAGACTCCACGTCTGAGCAAGGGACGATAGAAACCGGAGGCTGGATGTTAGAAGACCGGACTTACTGAAAGAGTGCTTCCATGACTAGCTATGCCTGGTGCAGTATCAGTGGCATAATTACTAGGTGAGGGTTAAGGATATAAAAGCTAAGGTAGTTGTGATAGCAACGTCAGCAGTGTGAAATTCTTGCTCATCCACCTTAGGGTAAACAAACTATGCTGTATACGAGTCGCACTGCGAGAAGGCCGACGTTTTTAGTATTCACGGATGACCGACTGCACTTCACAACCGCCCAGTGACACGTTCTCGTATATTAGTCTTTGGATCTATACTGGTCATAGCGTGTGAAGAGAGCCACAAGTCATGCAATACAAACTACCTGTGGTGACGAATGTGCGTAGGAATAAATTGGTATACCATTTTGACAAGCCAATCCGCACACGGAAGCTGCTAAATACAGGGCGCAATAAAACACAACGTGACATCTCACCTAAGCAAAGGTTGACTTGTACATTGCAGAATTAACAAACGGCAGAAAAACTTGCCTTTGATCAAGTCTTGGTCTATTGTCGCATGTTCATGAATACCAATCCCGTTGCGAATAATTCGTAGAGCGCCCTCCTTAAACGCTCCGGAACATGTTATCAATTGGTTTTGGCCTTTGGTCTCGAGTAGCACCATATCCACAATCGGGCCGATATTTGTGTAGTTTTCTAAAACAGACAAATAGCTGTTGCGCTCAGGATCAGGGTCCGGACTGAGGCGAATCAGCTGCGAATCGCCAAGTGTTGAACCGATGAACACCACTCCATTGTCCAAATATGCGATTGATTCAGGCGTGGTTGTTTCACCTATGTAGAAAGGATAATGGAGTGTGGGAAGAATGCATATTCACATGAATCTACTTATGGTTATGGCTATCAGAACAGGGAAATAAAACACTTCGATCCACATCCCTACGGCCTGTAAACACAAATAAAGCCAAATGTGAACATTACTAATTTCATTTCGACGTAATAAAGAAAAGCCTAAAAACGAAGTCCGTCTAATTACCATATAAATGAAAAAGAGTGGAATAGAAATCGGCCCCACATCTGAGAACTACGGGAGGATAGAAATCACATCACCAGCGACACGGAGTAACTAAAGTGCGTACATAAGCAATGTACAGCTGAATACGACACGTACATCTGCTCAGACATAGGCGCCAGAATATGAAGTGACGCGACAAAAGTCGTGAGTACGGTAATGCTTTCACTTGCATCTCGGTTGTTCGCAAATTGTAGACTCCTCTGAGTTAATCATTAGAAGTCAGAATGTCTGATGCACTTTGCGTTAGGCTGAAGCAAGAAGAGCTTGACAGTTGGATCTTCCGAGACGAAAAGCAGATCTGATCAGGAGTATCTTGCTGTGTGGCACCCGTATCGCATTTTACTTACTACGTAAATTTCGATGATAGTTCAGCTATGCTCATTAACTGCTTATCTTTTGTAGCGCATGCCTCTACTGTATGCGAACCAAAATGTCCAAGTTGGACACTTCGTCTGATTCACATGGTTGAAGTCGTGACACATCCCAGGACAATAGAATCTATGATTAGCAAGACTGCTCTTGTATCCTTCCATACATGCTTTCCTCCTCGCCCTTCTTGTCACTGATGACAACGTACCGTTAGTCCAGGCAGACTGTGGAAAAAAACACCCAAAGTCAGAGAAAGAAGGAAATGAAATGAAAAGTAAACAGCTACACCCTGATGTCTTGAGTCGAGTTAATATGCAAAGAAAAAGAGAATTGAAATCGTATCCGTAAGACAGGGTCCTTGAGACTTCTACAGCCCTGTTACACAAAGTATCCTAGCTTCACAGACAACGGCAACACACACCGCTGAACCTGATTAGCCACCATCTCCTTAACAGTTAATCTAACTGGACCATGAGGTTTTAAATGCGCATAACAAGTGTGGAGTCTAGGTCACCGGCTGATTGTCGCATATTCTCTGGGTTGGAAGTTTAACAATAATGTCGCATATCGCAGGTTGGTGTTCTTAGACATGACCTAACCACTTAACTCTAAGTAGCTTGAGAGTCTAAATGCGAGGATTAGCTTGACAACCAACAACAAAAGGGTTGGCATAAGCTCCATGTAGTTTGAACGTTGGTACCATTTAATGAATGTAAGTAGACGCAAACAGCTCTGATCACAGGCTCCGACATATCTGGAAGCCGTACAGAAAAAGATGCAACATTTGTATTCCTACAAATGTTACGCCTAAGCTAGAGTGATACATCAACTTGTATAAGTATGACCCATCGTTACAAATACGGATCCAAAGAGCGCCTGCATACTTATATTCATGCCACCAATGGTACTTCTTATGTAAATGAACCGATTAACCACTGGAATTTCATCATCGCACCCGAAACGAAGATTACTGTCAGTCTTGGAGAGAAATTTTGTTAGGACTGAGAAACGAACCCAAAAAGAGTGGGTGAAGCGGGAAACTGTCCAGAGACTCCTGTGCTCTATCTCGTAGTGACTACAGGTAACAACGCAGACTATGGTTGTCACGACTGTTTTTGTCCGTATCTGGGCAACACGACAGTATTCAGCTTGTAGGTGACCTACTACGCCGTAAGGCAGGGGGCACACTCCAGCATAACAGCTAGAAACCAGTTACCCAAACAATTGTGCTGCTTCCCCGATGAGGACAGCATTATTGTCAAGATTCTGGGTGTTTCAAATATAATCCCGCTGTGCCACCACGACGACACTCAGATGAAGTCCGGTAAAGCAAGGTACACTGTAAATTCTAGGATTTTATATGCCTGTGCCAAGACCACTGCCCGACTGATCTGTTGATCTCATCAATGATCAACGGTCTCCTTTAGATGAAACACGGTTATACGCATGTGCCGTTAGTGCACGGATATATGATTCAACTAGCGAAAAACGGAGGATCAATCTTCTGAAATATATACTGTTCGTCCACCCAAACAACCAGGTTTAAGGTAAGCTAATCAGCAGAGACATCGGTGACTAAATACGTGTACATCAAATCTGAGTATCAGCAAAAAGTTTGTGAAAACTCATGAACGGACGCGAGTCTCAGTCGTGCTGAAACAGGTTCAGTATCCAGGGGTTGTCTGTATGTGACCTTCCGCATTTAACGGTCGGTGATTAACGAGTGATTCTTACGATATATGGATGATGCTCAGATAAAATATCATGCGTATGTCTTAGCCAGTGACTTGTGTACTATGGCTCCGAGGATCATGAACCGGAGTTTTTCAAGTCCGTCAAATAATTCCTGATGAAATAATCTGTCTACAACCAGTGGTGTGTTCGTCCATATCAGCGAACATCCAAACGTCAATACTCAACAACGCGGAATAAAATCTAACAGGTTGTCCATGAAACCAACCCAATAGTTCAATCCGAATAGAGCAAATACGTGGGACCGATAACGATGCGCTACCAGCAGCTCCGAAGTGGCTATTGCCAACAGACGAGGATTCCTCCGAGAGTAGATGGACCATGTATAACCGTCCAGCCATATCACCCAAAAGATATCGTTGGGAGTCCACCGCTGCATAGCAAAGCACCTGACTGGCCTGAAATGAAACCAGTGAGGAGCAGGAAATAAATGTCTTAGCTCACCATCGACAGTTGCCAGAGCAATGGAAAAATTCAAAAGAAAACTCAAAAAGAACGTGCCGATCGGAATCACCCGGGTTGGAAGTGAAGTATGTGTGGAGTAGCACAGACGGTCGATTATTACTGCACAAAACACAAGTTGAATTTGGGCGTCAGTGATTGTGAAACTCCTTGTGTACAAACTAAGATTAGTAATGGGAACTAGGCAGAACCTCAACAAGACAAAAGAGCCCGGTTGATGAAATTGTATTTTATTCCAAAGTGGCGACCGCCAATGCTGCTTGCTTAATACTCACCTAACCTACCATGCACACTGAAAGTGACCTGAGGACACCAGACCAAGAACTGGCTTTCACTACAGTAGTAAGAGAATATCATTCAGGAAGTAGGCAACAGATCGTAACCGTCATCAAATTCTTTATTTTTTGAGAACTGCTGGAACATTAAAACATAGTGAGACGATCACCTTTGTTACCTCAGAAGATCGTACGTATTGTACTAGTACGAGCACACATCATGAATGACAATAGAACAGCCGCCTAACCATAAAGAAAAGCCACTCAGCGAGAAAAAAAGACTAGTTAATTCGCAAGAGAGGATAATCAGCTCAAACAATCAACATGCAGCTGTCAACATAGTGTAAACAAATAATCAAACCGCATATACGCACTAGACGGTACCCGTAAAGGGGCTTCAGAGTAGCAATTACAGTTCTGCTTCATCAGTTGTCATTATTCCATAAATAACTTAGCCAAATGACAATATACCAGTGAACCCTCAACAGACGCTGCCTGCTCATGTTTAGGGATAAATGGGCTGCAGAGACCCCGTCTTAGCAGAGGAAAACGACCCAACGCTTCCAACTCAGATTTTTTTTTACTTCCTTCTGTTAAGTCGCCGATTGGTCAACTCTTGAACTAGAGACATCGCGAAGAATGTACGGCGTAATAAACGAAGGGTTGACATTCTTGACACATGGCGAGCCACGCACGATTTGGGTGAGTGAACTTATTTGATGCTCGCTGCCAAAAGCTCACGTGTTACGTATCAACTAACGTTATCCAATGCGGAAAACCACATTTAAACATCCATGAGGAAATACTCCAACAGGCCTGACATCTCCAGCCTTTAGTAATCACGCAGTTATCGTTATAATTAACTGATCAAAAGTGGTCTTTTAAATGTCAACCTGAAGTTAAAGCCGGACGTCTTTTAACGTCAAAAACATAACTCGAAACATATCGCTCCAGATTTATAGATAAGCTTTTTTTGAAGAAAAAGCTAACTGGAAAGTACATGGCAATGCGACAGCCGCGATCAATCACCAGTGGTGTTAAATTTACAAGCAAAAACCCCTACTACTCACCAGTAACAAAAATAATGTTCGATTTCTGTGATTTCAACTTGAAGAGAAATCCCAGTCGTGCGGTCGTCGATCAGTTACCAGGACGGTTACTGTTATCTTTCGATCTGACAGCGCAATCTGAGAACCATTCACAAACGGACGTGGCTGAATGTCTGTATGTGATTATTCAGTCGTATATAACGTGGAATCAACGATGAATTGGTCAACACAGCTGTCTCATGAAAGCGTGGTCAGAGTCCTAATCTCGGTCGCGGCAAGGATATTCACTACTGACGAACACTAACAGGAGCGAAACTCGAGTATAGTGTTTATTTTCGGAAGAGGAGAACCGAAAAGTCGACAGCTGGGAGTAATTGGGGGTGACGTTCAATTTACAATAGACAAAATCCCTTGCAACTATATGTATATATGCACTTATGATGTCACTTCGTTTAGTGATTAAGTGTTTACAATTCAAATGTCAAGCTCGGAGAACAGCCGGTAGCAAAATTCTAAGACCAACGAAACAGATATCCCACGAACATCATCCACGGAGAACGGCCAGGTTTCGTCACTGGATCAATAACGCGTGCACACCCTGCCCTGTAATGGATGTAATGCCGACGCAATAGTTGTCTCAGGTTAGAGAATGTTGACCGAGATATGACTTGTACGGCAATTTCTCTTTCAACACTCCTATCACCTATGATACAATCATTATAGATAGCAATATATCAGTGGTTCTCACTGATGCCTAACTGCTACACAAGCAAGATGAAAAAAGCAAAACCTGTACACGGAATGAAGAAAGCTAGATCTATATTCGAAAACAGCACCAAGGTGACTATACTTGACAGACAAACAACCGAGCTGTAGATTAAGTTCAGCAGAGACCCCAGCTTATACGACACGTGTTCGCTGACACACGACGTAAAAGTCCACGCATGAGCTGGATGTGGTACCGGTGTCGAACCCAAGGTAAACAAAACTTCTGATCAAACCGAGAGCGCCACCGTCCAAGATGAACGCAGCGACAGATTTATACAAGTCTTGAAGCATCTTGCACACAATTTATTTGTATTAATCAGAGAGCTGTAAATCCGGATTGTCTCCGATCCAACTGACTAATTTAGACAACTTAATGGGGTCAATATGAGACCCAGTAAGATCCCCAGTGTTTTCAATCATTGAAACAACAACCTATTCTGAATGACGAAAATGACCAGTTTCAGGTCAACCCAAACTGACCATACCACGTAGCCACCATGTAGCCACCTGTTCTGCAGTCACTAAAACTTAATTCGTGTCACGCAAAAAGCGCAGCCCGGGTGCGTCGTGCGAGCACAGACCCAGCCGTCCCCTGACAAGCGAGTCCAAGATCTTCTACATCTCCTCTTCCTCATCATCATCACTATCACAAGCAGCAATACATCGGTGGTTCTCTGTGATACTTAACTGTCATAAAACCATGAAGAAAAAGCAAGCCAAAGTCAGGAAGAAAAAAAAACAGAAGGGGGAAGGAACCTAACTACTAAAAATAGCTACGTCTATATTCAAACATACAACATCAAGGCGCCTACACCTTGCAAACAAACAACCGAGCTGTAAGTGAAAGTAAGGCGTCATCAGCAAGACAGCTTAACTTACAGCTCATTGTGACCCGCATCATTAAGCGCACTTACTGCACAGGTAAATGAGAGAAACAGCAACATCTACGCCAGAGCCTGATTAGCCGCCATCCACCTTACTTAGTCTCTAGTCACCGACCCTGTGAGTTACGAGACCTCCAGCCCAGGAAACGAATTCGACCTACCGTGGTCATCCCACTGGTGAACGACTTTATTTCTGCAAGCCAAGTCATTATCTGTTCATCTCGCAACGGGGCATTGGCAGAGTTCTCGGAGTGGACATACTTAGTACACGGCCTAGCCATCTAAGTCTGTGCAAATGTAAAGATTGAACAAAAGAACTCGTTTGACAATCACTACCAAATACCCGCTTCCTAACCTCCTCGTTGCTCACTCGTTGGTGCCACCCGATACGAGCGATCGAACGCAGACATCGGTGGTCAAATACCTGAAGGTGGTGAACATCTAACCTGAACCGTTAAGTTTCGCTGTCGTGAAGTAAAAACAGCCCTCACTGTCGCCTTATGTACACGACTGTTAGTCCTCAGAGAGGTGCCTATCTGTCGCCAGATGTCCTGAATTAGCAAACAGCGCCCCAGCCTTAGAGATAGTCACTTGTTTCATTTCTTACACCCTCACCACCACTGATACAGTTTCCCAAGTAAACAAAACGATCAACAGTATCCATAACTTCACTATTCAACGTTAAATCCACGTTATCACAGTAGACTTACAAAAGCACCCTGCACTTTGAGGCAACAAAGCGTATTCCAAAATCTTTAGCAGAGCGCGACACTGCGTCTAGCATTGTCTATGCTGTTTCGAAATTGTCAAACAATCCTTTGCCGTCAGCATAATCAAGACTAGTCAGTCTTCTATCAGACAGGGGGTCTAGGACGTCATCTTGTGAGTGCCACAGACAGTCGTCCATTATTTCGTAAACGGTAAAATTAAAAAGGTGAAGCCAGACAGCCGACGTACGCCGCTCCTGGTGCTGAAACTGTCAGACAGTTCACCGTAAACCCTAACCTGAGCTGAGGTATGGGAATAAAGCGCCGACAGTATGTTCACATACTTGGTCGGTACACCCCTGCGTTTAAGCGACTCTAAGAAGTGTAGATCGATCCAGTGAATCGAATATACCCCTAAAATCGAGAAATACGACCATTGTTGGACCGGCGGTATGTATGACGCTGCTCCAGAATTTGGCGAAGAGTAAAAATTTGATCAGTACATCCTCATCCAGGACGAAATCCTGCCTGATCTTCCCTAATAATTGCATCCCGAGCTACAGTGAGTCAACGAAATATGACGGATAGCACAACCCTGATAAGGTCAAGCTAATCCTCCTCTTATGGCTTTCGCAAGGGCCCCGGACGCCTTTCTTGAACATGGGAATCATTTTCGAGTAACCCTAGCACGGAGGAATGTTCTGTCATCCAAAAAAAGTTTGTACAACCTATTCAATGCCTCTACTGATGCCTTCCGGGCTTGTTTGAAAAAGTTCAGCAGGAAATCATCTGGGCCCGCAGCCTTATTACAGTTGAGCAGATGTGACCTGTTTTAATGGGTGGTTCTAAATCTATTAACCAAGGTGGTACATAGGAAGTTTGTGACGTTAACGCCGTAGAAGCACGAGGCGAGCTAAAATTACCCTTAGCGTCCCGCCTAGGGCTTTGAAGTTCTGGACTTACCATGGATGAGTGTACCGTCTGTCCCACTGATATCTTCGCCGACAAACGGACGTCCTGGACTAGTAGCACGGATAAGCCGGGAGAATCTGTAGGTGTTCCCCGGAGGAAAAAGCGGTTTCCATTTCCCTAATTTTCTCCAATAGTCAAGATTTACGATCGGCGAACAGGCCACACTTCAGCTTTCTATGGATATCTCTACTAGATTTGTTACATGAACTGCCAAGAGGAAATGTTTTGTCTGGACTTCTAACAACTCCAGGGATTTCTCTGAAATCCAATGTTTGTTTACCCCATGTACCCCTGTGCCGCATGCTACAGTACCTGCTTTCTGAATGGCCTGTGAGATTTGAGTCCAACAGCTATGAGGATCTTCGGCGTGAGAAGTGCTAAGCCTACATCCTAGACTAGTTAAGTATTTATCCATTATTGATGACATGGTTTCTCAACAGACAGCCGTTGCTGTCGGTGGGGTCGTTGCCCAACGAAAGTGAGGACAAAAAGACGTATCAATGCTTGATTTGAATCTAGGTACGTGCTCTTATATGAACAGCAGTCCTGAATGAAGACGTGCCATCTAGATCTAACAGACATGTGGTCTATCTGAGACCAGGCCTGATTCGGAGAAGGCGGGCGCCAAGTATAGCATTGACGTGCACGATGCCTAAAACCAGTACTGGCTAAAAATAGCTTATGCTCAGTGCACAGCTGTAACAATTTGCCCACTATTACCCAAGCGATGTGATGTTATCCTAAACCTTGTTGTCCACGATTATGATGAAACCTGCCATCCAAACGAGACCCGGTCATACTAAGGCGGCCGACCTAGGGCAATAATGACTACATCAGAATCACGTGTCGACCGAAGGAAAGCGGCCAGATCCGAATAAAAGGCGTCCTTGACACCGACGTCACTACAGTCAGTTGGAGCATAAACAGACGCAATGAAAAGATTCTTGAAGTTTTTGCGTCTAAAGCTGGCTTTACTAAAACTTGTCAAGCGGATAGCAGAAATTTTGTTGATAACAGGAATCCAATCTACCAATGTGGCTGCGGCCGTCGTGCTGAGGACTATACCTACTCCAGCTGACCGGTAGCGACAGCCGTGGAGTCACCCGAAGTGTATAACCGACATCGGGTAGACAGTAAAGGCGCTGTTAGTTCCACATGTCGACTACTGTGTCCCGGGTTCTAGTCTCTGAGATGCAGCGGACACCGACATTCAACGGGTGAAACATCTGTGTGACAGCGGCCTGTTGACCTACTTGTTCAGGGTGCGAACTTCGAAAGCATCCACATTAATTCGCATACTAGGTCTAAGCAAGGAATGAGGGAGGCCTGAGGTTGGACGAAATTAGATGGGACAGTACTACTAAGATTGGCTATACCGGTTTTGGGACCTGTAGGGTAACTACTAGAAATGGGGTGGGATTGGTCTGGGAGCTAAATTTGATAGGCCAAAGGAGGAGGGAGTCAGTGTAGCATGTTTTCGCCTATCCACCCTGCTGTATGCAGCAGATAGGGCGACCCGGTTTATACTGCGAGATAGCCGATGCATTATGAAATTATTGGCGCTGCGAATACGGGCGTGACTATAATTCGGCCCGTAATGCCACTCGCCTGGAAGTCCGGAAACAACCACAAGAAGATCGCAAGGCCTTGTGGATACAACGCGTTATCGAGATGGAACAAGCCGCTGCTATTAGGAACTCTTAAAAGCTTTTCCATCTCATTTGGACAACGGGTAACAAGAAGCCAGGTGTGAACGAGGTAATCTGCGAAACCAATGGTGAGCCTATTCATAACCTGCAACGACGCTTAGGACGCTGGACTGAACACTTCCAACAGCAGTTCAACTGGCCACAGACGCCAATGACTGAGCCTTCGGATTCTGCCTGTGCTCATTGTTGACGTTTCTTCGCCACCGAAACAGACGTCTGTCTCAGGAAAAAGTTTCTGACCGGTTGGCGTACCTGGGAAGCTGCATCAGCGGCGGTGGTGTACGGAATGAAACAAGCGTGTATCTCTAAGGTTAGTGGAATGCTCGCTAATCTGAGACATTTCTGGCGACAGAGAGGTATCTATCTGACGCTCAAAGGTCGCGTATATAAGGTGACAGTGAGAGCTGTTACTTTACGGCAGCGAAACCTGGCCGCTCAGGGTAGAGGACGTGAACCGTCTTCAGGTATTTGACCACCGATGTCTGCGTTCAATCGCTCGTATCGGGTGGCACCAGCGAGTAAGCAACGGAGGTTAGGAAGCGGGTGTTTGGCACTGATTGTCAAACGAGTTCCTTCGTTCAATCCTTACATTTGCACAGACCTCATCATCATATACTTAGATGGTTAGGTCATGTACTAAGGATGCCAGCTAGTCGTCTGCCACACCGAGCACTGTTTGCCGACTGGCGCAAGGTGCGAGGTGGACAGATGATGACCTGGCGTAGACAAATGAAATCGTTCACGCGGTTGTTTACAGTGTTTGTTTTCGACTACTGGCATCTTCGAAACAGTAACCGTGTGTGGTGGGAACACCGTGTTAGCAGTGAAGAGGTTCGCCACCGTCTTTGGAATGGATGGATTCTGTCGATCCTTGAGCATTTCGATCTCGTCTCATAGGTTTCGTTGGATTGATCACATCTTACAAGTGCCGACTCATCGCCTGCCACACCGTGTCATATTTTTGAGCAGTGGATTAAGCTTGAGGCGGCAGCTCGGCGGTCAGCGTTACTTGGGCTTGGGTTATGGAGGTACTCGCTCTGAGGCCTGCTTCAGTGAGGCGCTCCCGGCTTCCTGGTTAGAGTCCGAAGGACGATTAACACTTTCGGCTGTGGACACTGTCTGTTACGGTGAAGAATAGTCAGTGGCGCTCGTGTTGCGAGTTTGCGTGTGCATCATTTAAACTTCTGTATACCTTTACACCTATTTCTCTTTTTCATCTAACAAATTACTTTTTTCTCATATTGTGGCACGTTTGCCACTCAGGTTCTTACTTGTTATATATATATATATATATATATATATATATATATATATATATTCCGGAAAATATGCCAACCTTCCTTTCAACCCCCAACCTGGAGGACCAGGAGACTGTGGTTTGTCAGACCTCTACCTATTGGCCTGCCTGGTATGAGTGACTCTATCAGTGTGGTGGCCACACCGTCCAGTTTAGCCCAATAGGTCATCGAAATGCACAAACCGTCATATCGTGCCAAGGTCGAATCTCGTTTCCGGACAATTCGCACTTGCCTATTACTACCAATTCATACCGATAACAGCGACAACATTCGTTTTCATACCAATGATCGTCTACGACCTTATCCCCTTGTCTGACGGCCGTTTCTTATCATGGCTTTTCGAAAGCCTGACAACCGTTCAAGTGAAAACCAATGTCGCCCCATCCCCCAAAGTAATCGACACCTAGTAGCCGAACACAACGTAGATTCATTTACAGTCATCTTCCATCACCTCACCTTACCAAGTAGAACGGATTGCCATATTTTTGAAAATAAATCAACCGCTGTACCAGTGCTGGTAACCATTGTTCGACAAAGCGAAAGCCAGTGATAGCAACTTCCATCTGCTAAACACGCGGTGGGCATTGAAAATCGGTATAAAGTAGGAAAAAATCGTTCTACACCGCAACCCATTGATAAACAACAGTCCGACAGCCCTCCCATGGTCTAGCAGAATGCAAACGCGCAGGTGAGGTGTGTATGATGAAAGTGAACTGAAACTATTTCTCGAATGAAAATGAGCGAACAATCGTTGTAGTGTTGTCAGCTGTACAACGTACTTCCAGGTTTACCAGTTTCGCGACTGTTGCGAAACGATGATTGTAAGTATTTTCACAACTTCCATAGTTAACTAGCTTTTCGTTTTTTTATTTCAGGCGCAAAGTTTGGCCACTCGTTTCATTCACTTAGAACCGATAGGATCGCCAAACGGATTCACTTTTCATCTCACGCACAAAGCTGGTGTTGCTCTCATCGAGTGCGTTCGTAATAACGATGTAGTTGAGTTTGTCACAGTAGCTTCCGGCAGTGTTGAGGTTTGCCAGTACACCCAATTATCATTGCCTTCAGGATCGTGGCGCTCGGATCATTGATCAAGGCTTTGACGTCCTTGTCGACCCCGGTGCCAACTATGTAGTTGTCCGCTTATATCATGGGTTGCTTAAAATTATTTTGCTGCATTGTATTGGGGACAAAATTGGCACGGACTTACTGGATACAAATCAGTGGACAGTAAACACATATAATGTGAGGTTGGTAATTCAGATTGAGAATATTTTCCGAAGAATTGAAGAGGGGAACATTGTAGATATGGCTTTCCTCCATGGTTATAGTTTACCCACGTTCGCCATGATATATGAGGATGAGTTAGTTCTTCACATGAAAACGTACGAAATATCTGGCCGTGAACCTGCTCTACGTAATGTTCAGCTTACTCTGGATTCCATCGAACCCGATTCAAAATTGCTAATTCCTGTGCCAAAGCCGTACGGAGGAGTTATTTTGGTTGGCGATAACATTATTTATTATCACACTAAGGATGGACCACATATCTCGCAATACATACCTCAGGCAAAGGTAACTACTTTTGTGGTAATCCTAACCTCGCGATGGTTTTTACTTATTTTTGCCATTCTGTCGAAGTTAATACTACCCAGCTTGCGGTTGTTGTCTTTCGTTTGTCTATATTTTGGGTCTTTTTTGGAAATTCACAGCTTGGTATTACTTCCCCATTCCGTTTAACTGGTTCAGTAACTTTTATGGGAGGTAAAAACATACACTTTGGGAATTGTCCCATCTCGCTGGTGTTGCGACCCGATTTTGTATTCTTTGTAATCCAAGCGCCTTGGGCTGCCTACCAAAGTAAAATGTTAAAAGCGTGATTGGTTACGGGTTAATCGTGGACATCTCAACATTCGAGGAGCCAGCGTCTTTTTGCTGTTGGTGTTAGTGGATTCCAGCGTGAACTGTTCGAGAAATCCTGTCGGGGTAGTCGATCCGCTGGATACGAGACAGTGGGACGGGTGGGTAACCGAGTCCAAATGTGAAATTTCCGAGCTTCTGGCGTGGCTTCGTAGCTCAGCTGGTAGAGAGCGCTTGCCGCGTTCAGGCATGGTGTTTCTGTCGCTGGTTCGAATCCAGCCGAAGCCCTGACTTTTCACAATTGGTCTCTCATCTATA
>LOND01000144.1:65183-75347 GCA_014220965.1 Paragonimus kellicotti | reverse complement strand
GGTATTTCAGAATAAAACTTCACCACTAAAAAATTCAGTGCAATAACAGACTGCGTCAACAGAGAGCCTTGTAATGGGATAGAGGAATGCAGATGCACTGTCTGCCTTTCGGTCTACGACAGACATCCATGTAACCATCAATCGACCTGTAGGACGTCCTAACAGAAAACCACTTCTCCAGACTTCTTTTAATCGAAGTTTCGAGCAGCAAGGTGAGCCCGAGAAGCTTAGGGCTAGGTATGTGAGGTAAGTGGGAACGGTATGATAAGCGGCGCATATCACAAGCTACTTCTGCACTATTGTGTATCTTTGCGAGGGTAAACTGCTGTTGAGAAGGATCGTGAGTCAAGCTGTGGTGAGGTTTTTCTCTCCGGAAGCCTCTGATATCCTGTGTTGCGCTGTAATTCGTGTCATTGCATTCAACAGCGATGGAAGGGAAGATGACGGCCGGATTCTCCCGAGTAAAACCGATAATGCCTGCTGAATGCGAATACAAGTAGGATCTTGAAAAACTGCAACTAAGGTTGGAAATTTCTGCTTAACGGACTCTGTCGTCAGTGATAGCTCAACCGGATGGGATGCATTGCAAAGTAAATATCTCGGCTCGGTGCAAGTTTTCTGATACCTACCGGTCTCATGCTGAGAATGGATAGTTTTTCGCAGATTCCCCTAAACCGTTGCGCATCGCACTGCTTACGTTTTGTCGATGTGCTTGAACCGGCCCACGACATGCTGGAGGTGATGACCGCTGATATGTTCGAGACTGCACTGTTGACTTCCCGTGAAATTGCCGTGGCTTCATCAAGGATCCATTAGGCCTGTGATGGGAACACCGACGTCCCCAAAGTTTCAAGCTGCTTGTGACGTGGAAAGTTCGGTCACCAGTACTACCGTACCTGTTCACAGTACTTTGTGAACGTGACTTCACTGCGGACCACCAACATCAAAGTTAGTGTGTAGACGTGGGTATCGCAGCTGTACTCATGGCTGTATACGGAACATGCGTCCTCCAAACTACTGTAAGCTGCATTCCCTAGAATAACGGGGTTTCGGCCATTGCCGTTGGAGGCGCCGCTCAAGTAATGGGACGCTTGTTCGAATTATAAAGGTCGGCCGGAGATTCCGCTGACATTCATCCTCTCTGACGACCAGGGAACAAAATTCGGCGTAGGCCAGTTGTCTACCGTGAAGTGGATTTAGCCTAATTTTTCTGGCAGCCAGTAATAAGCACACATCCTTTCATATCAGCTTTGTCTATGGCAGATGAAACTTCAGCTCATTCTCATCGCTAGCCATCTGTGAGCCTATATTTTTTGCTCGAACTCTGTCGGCGAACGTACCGCTTGGTTATGAAACACATGTGAGGCAGTTGTGGTAATGTTTAGTTGGGCCGAATCCCTCGTAAACTCAACGTTTTCCCCGTTCGAAATGACAGTCGCTGTATTCCCCACCATGGTTGTGGAGGCCCTCCCCTTTTCACGCCAATTACTGAAGCCTAACAACCCGGAATGACATTTTTAACAAGTAAAATGAATACGACAAAAATGGTCCTGGTATGGCGCTTCATTTCATGTGGACCATATGACTTAATCACACTCGCACTTCAACCATTTTTCAAGCATTTAACCTTGAAGGACATGGCCACAGAGACTCACTCTCTTGGCGCAGCTTTCGCGTAGTTCCGCTTTGAACTTAATTTAATCGTAATTGAGTCGATCACAACAATCGACTGTAGTGTAACGTACGAACCATCTCCCGTCAACTGTCCTCAGTGACTAACCTCATTTAACATTAACGGTAGGTGAAGAGCACTGTTGTGAGGTGGCTGCTTCCGACAGAGTCCAGCAGTGAAAATGAAAATCCCGAAGTTGGCCAATAGTCCAGACAACAACGGCGATGATTTACAATATTTAAATGTTTCAGGAAGTTGAACAGTTTTGATGGATGAGGAACCACGGAATTAGGGTAGACAGCGAGCACGCATGCTGAATATAAACTTTCCGAATTAGTAAGTTATACAGGTTTGCTGCAGATCCAAAAACTTCTCGACTTGTAGACGACCTGCTTCTTGAACCTGCGGAAAGAAGCATTAGCTGGGTAGCACGCATAGTCAGCGCGTTAGATGGGTGTTCCCTGAGCTAAAGACTAGGCTTCTTGTCCCTTCCAGTCATTCAGGATGACTTGATGTCCTAATTAGTCCCTTAGCTTCAGTATTTTGCAGGCTAAACTCTTCTCGGAAATCAAGATACTTCGATCACGCGAAAAATTGGAATTCCCGCTTCGGCTAAAATATCGGAAACTAGTAATGACTATCGTTGGACAGATATCTGTTAGATCGCTGCCAAAATTCAAGTGGACTCAAATGTCCATAGTCATCCGGTACTCGCACGACAAACCGTTCGTTCACTGTAGCACTGCAGAGCACTTAGTTGCGTGACTCCACAATACATCGTACATTTCACACAAGTCAGCGAATAATCCCCTAATGTAAATGCCTAATTGGAATAACAATCATCCTTCGGTGAGCTTTTTACAACTTGTACTACCACGTTCACCGAAAGCTATTCTTATCCAGTCAGCCTTCTGTTTCTTTCTAGGCTTTTTCATAGTGCACACCCCAGTACTTCAACTTATTTTTGCGATAGATTTATAAGTAAAAAGTTCAAGTGAGGTCAGACACGTCATTGACACACACGGAGATAACGTTTTGATACGATTACGCCACAATTATGACGCAACTGGAACCACGACGCTTTGATCGGTCGTGGTGTGGGTGGTTGGCCATGGCAACTTCAACGTCTGAACAAAGCGCTTTTGTGCGCATAAGGGTGGATTTTCTAATCGAATTCCAATCGCTTCAGCTGTGGCCAAAATTCGGCATCTGACAGCTTTTGAGTGACCGGCGTTGACTCGGTAAATCGGACGAAAAGAGGAGTCCAGGTTGACAGTATGATGTGTATCAACGAGGTGTGCAACAATTGCGCTGGTAATTGTCTTGGTGACTCCGCTACTGATCCAGGCTGGATGATGCTCACGAATACGTTCAGATAAGCGCCTGGTCGTGCGACCACCCACACCACACCTGCCCACATGACAACCGATCAAAGCGTCGTGGTTCCAGTTGCGTCATAATTGTGGCGTAATCGTATCAAAACGTTGTCTCCGTGTGTGCCAATGACGTGTCCTGACCTCACTTGAACTTGTTACTTGTTTTTGTTTCGTTTCGCCCTGACAACCCTGTTTCATATAAATGTTATGTAATTAGCCTGATGATTTATAAGTACCGATTGTTATCTCTACCTGCTTTCACGCGCTTAAAAATTTGCTTGGATAATAAACGGTACCAATTGGTACACATCGCCCTTACACGTATGAATTACGTTACGCGCTTTCCTTTCACTTCTCTGTTTTATTTTTATACCCCCTCAACTAGCAGCTCCCGTCCTGATCGCGTGTATGAAAAGTTCACTCCTTATTTGCTCAGCACGTTGCTGTCAGCCGCTGGTTTTGGTTTGTTTGGTCCACAGCAGCCATCGGCCTAACATCTCAGCCAGGTTGATGTTCACTTTTACCACAGCTAAGTTGATGTTGGCTTTTGTCTCCGAATCTGTACTTGAGTGCTATTCCAAGTCAGTTTCTTCCCATTGTATCTAGATCTTGAGTAAGTTCATTGCAACGGCTTACCAACTCCGCCAGCTGATCGCGCTACTACATCAGCCACAATTAACCGTAAGATCCAATGAAAGGTAGTCAAAAAGCGCAGCAACGCAATTGCCTGCTACTTCTGTGAGTTCTGCTACACCGTGAGTGTGATATGAGACGAGCTTTGGCGTTTATAACCTATTAAAATGCACGCTTACGGCATCTTTCCTCCACTGACTTCAAATGAAGACTGGCTGGTTTAGTGTCCTCTGTAGGACGCCATTAAAAGCATGCGGCATGAAAGCGCTTCTAATCTAGCCAACTTATTGCCGAGCGAGCTTTTTATAAACTACACTGGTATCAGATCCGTCATCTACCTATGCAGATACGGATCACCGCAACGACTTCCGGGAAGCTGACAACGTGATTTTATATTGACGTGTTACTGAAGACAGCACTCTTCCATTCTGAGACTTTTGTTCGGAATAAATAGACGTAAAATGCATGATGTGCGACGACGCAACGTTAAACAGCATAGCTGAGCGCTGTCGAGCAAAATCCAACTTAATACCAAGTGGCGGTCACTGGTCGCAGACTTTGTGCACTTATATGTACATCCTTCCGTTGCGAAATGATGACTGTCGACGACCACCGTAAAACTCAGGATAATGTTCTGCATCAAAATATGACCACCTAGGATGAACTGTCAGTGTGTACAATCAGTTCTTTTTGTTAAAAAAGCAACTTGCCTTAAGTGTTTGACGAGTTTTATAGAAAGTCGTTGACCACGTTCCTTGTTCTTATTTATTCTTTTCTTGTTCTTACATTTAAAATCTTCTTGGAAGTGATTGTGAGCTTTTCTTGGAATGAATGATTACCACCCTCCACTATTCGCACTTTATCAGATATTATTTTCCTTTCTCCGGGCAATGAACCTCCTACTTTGAGCGGTGAGTAGTGGAAATTGGCCCGCAATACTCAATGGATTCCTGAAGTTCATGGTGTCTGAAGACATTCTTCTGAATAAGTCTGGCATTTCAACTAATTCTCCCCAACTTTTCTGTACTCGCAACGGTAGTTTTCTCGCCACGGTCTCACTAACAGTGGTGGCGTTCAAATCTATTACACAGTTCATCCTGCCTGGTGTCATCCTGCAGCTTCTCACTTCTTTACTATTTAATTCGTTCCCTTCAGAGTCATCCGAACCCGCCAGTACCTTCAATAAAGCATACAGCACTAGTATTAGCAGGGGTAATCAAATAACCCTCAAAAACTTCCCGGTCGTTGTGTATTTCTCTCGCTCAAGCAGCACAACACAGCTTTGACCATTCCTCTTGCTTTTCAGCTGACAGTGTACCAAATGAGCCAAGACTTTATGGTACGATTAATGCATATTTTCCCGAACGTAATGGAAGTGAACGATGGAGCACCAGGATTTTTTAACCCCACCTGAGGAAGTAAGTTGCTTTAATTATGGTAGTTCCTCCTGCTTACGAAATCATTCATCCGCATTGAGCGTGACCGAGTTAAGCAATTTTCTTTATTTGATAAACACTTTCGATTTTCCAAAGTGACTTTACACTATTTCATGGTGATTGCGAACGGAAATGGAAGGATTTGCGTCTATTCCATGGCAGCCTTNTCAGATTATGTCGCGGCTTCATCCCACATCCTCAGAATTTGACCTCAGACATTGATCTCGTTCAGAGTGAATTGTAGGGCATTAACTGATATTCCACTGTCTAACAAACACCTCCTTCCTGCATCTTCGGCGGTTAAACCCATGTGGATTCCTCTTTACTTGCAAGACACATTGAGCCTGTTCAGTGCTCAGAAATAATTATCGGTGGTCAATCAGACCTTCCGTGACCTAGATTGTTTTGCGAAAACGTTGAGTTTTCGGCAGTTTGCGCACGTTCTTTTCGATAAAATTGTCTGAACCCGCCAAAACGCACGAGGCCAGCATGCCTAATCTCTTTTTTTCTTCCACAGGTTTCAACACTAGTCCGCAGTAAATGTCGAAAGTTGGTAAACTCTTTCCCGCTACCTTTCCTCCATTGTAAAGTTGACGCTTTGAACAAGTATCGAGTTCAAGAGTTTATCAATCTGTGGGTGTTGGCTGAGGTTTGAACTTCGATGACCAATCTTTTCTCTATTCACAGTGATTCTACATTACTTGCGGAGGTTGAATGAGCTCACAAATTCCATCGAAGCAGGCAAATAATGGTTTACACTTTTTCTGGAAGGAACCTGGAGCGCTTGAACGTTTTGATTACTTGTACCAAATAATTCACTTCCCTTTTGTGGATGACCGCGTTCGGTTCATTTTCTTTTTATCCGATTACGATGGCCAGGTTTAACTTGCGTGAAGAAACGCGGCAAACCAATATTCTTCAGTGATCTGTAGAAGACGGAATGGCAAAAAGCTTCCCTGTTTAAGCCGTTAGGGGGAAAAATTGTTTTCCAGCAAGTTCGTATCACCCATGTTCAGCGTACGGTCTTCAACATGTCCGTCGTTCCGATTAAGTCACACGTTTCGTCATTCTTCCTCTCATCTGTCACCAGGCCGATAGGTTGACGCTTCCGAACTAGAAGGAAAAATATAGCACTGGTAGCATTGAGTAATGTATCCCCCATTCGGTATTCGTGCTTCATCTCAAGGATAGTAGGCAGTAGCAAAGCGAGGTCATTCAGTTGGTCTTAAGTCCTGGCTTTATTTTTGGATGACTAAACCCTGCTTGCTGCGATAAAACGCGAGATCTGTGAATATCTGACAGTATTCCGGTGGTATCGTTCTGAATTGGAAAAATCGCTGGTTTTCGTGACAGAACCGGTCACGAGCGTTGAAATGTTTGTTTTAGTCGACCGGTAATTCGTTTGTCCTTCATTTAGCGCGGATATTGAAAATATTAATGGTGGGTGTTGTGACGGTTGATTGATAGTTGACCATCCTATGTTGATGAATGATGTATATATATGTTTGGTTTTAGGTTATGGATTATATACAGGGCTTCAAAGATCTATTCGAGGATCGGGAGTTTTCTAGTTTCAAGGAATTTTAAGTTGTTTACAGAAGTACATGAAGGACCACCATGCTTTGTACGTCCTTGGTTCTAGCAAAAAATCAAGCAACGGACGCAAGATGAAGAATTCTACTGAGCCACACGAGGAATCAAAGGAGCTGCAAAAAACAAGCCGTAGTACCAGGGAGAATGGTGTAAATTTAATAAAATGCATTCGAAAATTAAACCACTGTTTCATGCGTCCAACCATAGGTCGTGGCGTTGTGACTATAGGGTGCACGTAGGCTGACTGTCGAGCATAGACGTCAGTTCATCCAACCGTACGTTTCTCTGTAAAGGCTACGTGGTTCCGCGTACTAGGGATTTCATCCAACTCTCTCCGTTTACTAATTTAATTATTACCATATCTTCAAAGCTGCTCATGCTCGATTACACAGACTGAGGCTCACTTCATATCTGGGAATCGCCCCATGCAGCTCTATTCACTGGCCCACGATTATGTTTAATATCTGTTGTTCCCAGTTTCCAGGTGTTGATGATTATACAACCTCTCATTTAAGTCAGCTGTCAGCAACTATTTGATGGATTATTGAATGCACAAGTTGAAGAAAAATGATTCACAACTCATATTACGCACGTTCATCATTTAATCGTTGCTAAAATCCTTTTATCAACCAAATCATATCAGCTATCACGTCATTATTTTTATCAAAATATCGCGATTTGCTAACGTCCTCAAAATACATTTTTAACACATTAAAACAAAATCATTTCCTACAACAAAATGGGCATATTTTAGGCATTCTACAAAATCCGTCCATTGCCATTATGACTATGTTACAACCTCACATATTAACGGTCTACCTAAGTAAGCATTCGCTCCCTGCGGATAGTTTTCAGCGTTTATGTACCGGAGCAATCAGGTGAACTGCAACCAGTCGCTCCAGTTTCGCTTTATACTTGTGGGCAACGGAATTCGTCAGACTGGCAGCCAAACCACAGTGACATCTCCAACCACGCTAAGTTAGTGGCTTCCAGAAGGTGATTGAGATGCTAGATAAAAACACAGGGTTGCAGAGTAGAAACACATGAATCAACTATCTCACGTGGAAATTCGATGTTAAGATGGATCCGACGAAGGACTGGCATGAACACCCGGAACGCATGTTGAATCATGATCAACAACAGTGATTCAGAAATAAAAATCAATTTGTTTTTGAACAGACTAGAAGGTAGGATATTGTGTGACCCTCAGAATTATTTGTCGCGCTTCATGCATGCAACCTGACCAACAGACGTAACACGTGACATTAAACCAGTGAACGAGTTAGAATTAAACCAATCATAGTCGCGATGTATCACGCGAGTGTTAGTAGCCAATCAGATACGAGGTGAACGTTGTGTCACTGTAATGGATGTACACACACATACAACAAGTACGGAGGAAGTTACTGTCATTAACAGCATTATCCCCAATCGTGTAAAACATGCTAGTCGTTCCAAAGGTTGCGGTCAGAAGGGGGTACGGAAAGGTTCAAAATAAAGTATAATGTAGACTATCGTTTATACTGGTGCCAGACACTTCCAAAGGTAATGTGGTTGCTAGCATCTTCCACTGACTGAGTGCATATTTCCGCTACCTGAATGAAAGGCTGCTGCCTCAACGACTTATCAGTCTTTCGTTTCGTAATAACTCTGACCAACATATTTTCATTAGATTTACACCGAATAACCGGGCGCAACGCAGTAAGTTGCCAGTGCAATGTTGAGTGTGGTCTGTTCTTATTCCCACTGCCTTTATGCTAATTTGTAGGTCAACAGGTGCGAGGGGTGCATCATACTGAGCGGATTTTAAAGGAACCTACTTTAAGAATCAGCAATACAGGCCGATTGGAATATCGTTTGCATGTTCTCAGGATCCTTCATTGGAGAGATATACGTTGTTCTCCCAAAATTTATTTTTGGTTCATCCGAAATTAGTAATTGTACATGAGGGTCGATCTCGTTTGTTTGAAGCACTATCTGGACGCGCAGCAGGTGAATTGTTCAACTGATATAAAGCATTAGAAGTGCCTCGGATTTTGTTCACGACCCACTGTATTCTTTTTAGTAACCGACACATCACCTGCGATGCACGACTACTCCCAGCTTTTAAAGCTTTCGGATAGGTCTGGTCCACAAAGTTTGCTGGGAACCCTCAGATCGCACGACAAATATAAGCAACGAAGACGTCCAAAAGCAGTTCCAAACTAAGTGAATTAACTGGACTGTTTCTTGCATTATAAGTGCCAGAAAGCCGGAGATAAGGTTACCTTGTGAAACTGAAGCCTGACCAACTTCCGGAAAAATGTCATCAATGAGTGCTAATCAGTGCTGCGCCCTCTGGAACATCTTATTCGATGGTTTCGAGTTAAATACATTAAAGTTAATCACCCGGTCAATCCAAATATACGACAAACTGACCGGTTTATGTGGACGAAATTTATCCGCAGGGAACAAAATGCGCCTTGAAACAGCGATAACACGCGTCGGGTATTTGTCTAGCCTAGGAACGATGGCACCATTTCCTACATACAACTTACGTTCGGTTTAAGTGAAGCATTGTTCCATGGTTTACTGGGCATTATATCCTTTTTCGATCGGATGCCATCGTAGTTGCATACGGATCAAGAACTAACCTGAAATGATTTATATACTTTATCCGGATATAACGCAGTATGCAATTGCGGATCTACTTTTTTATTTGCCTACCCACTAAGGTGTCGTTGACAGAGTAGACGCGGCAACTACTGGTCGACTTATATTAGCAATATTATCAACACACCGGATTTCAGTTGCACACTGAGGGTTTTAGCGTGACTTTTCACACTGGTCGATTTATTTCCAGTAGCAAATTTTCCCACAAATTGAAATCTGCAGAATTCGATGGGCACCGGCACGGTTCGCAAAACGCTATGCATCGAATCGTCTATAAGGAGACCAGTAGCGTTGCGAGGCTCGCCGAAAACGGTGGCAATTGTCACTAGTTACATGATTGTTGTTGAGTCCAAAATAATGTCAGCCCATGTGAAGACCCGATACTAATTCGTGGAAACTTGGGCTCTGTAGTCCAGGATGAGGAATTACCTTGATTCCACGTCGCGAATGCTTCGCAAAGTTACAAAGGAGATTTGTAAACGGAGCTGTTGCGTTTGCGTGCACGCAAAAATGGAGAACCAGCCTGAAACTCTGGCAACCACAGCTTTCGTAGGTATTTGGCTTGAAGGTCGTTCTAAAGGTGAAACGGCCATTTCGACACGAACCCGAGATTTTAAACACTTTCGAAAGTAACGGAATCAAAATTTCGTGCAAAGTGCCTATCGTCCACCAATCGAAAGTCAACAGTATTAATAGGAAAATTGGAATACATCGAAAAAGTGCCTAAGCGGTGTCTTGATAATAGAAAAATTTCCGCCATTTTTATGAAAACAATCCACTACTAGCGTTTGGTTATTCTCTC
>LOND01000144.1:15301-37869 GCA_014220965.1 Paragonimus kellicotti | reverse complement strand
CCCTAAAGGCTGTCGGGAACGGTCTCTTGGAGCGTTGGGTGACCATTTACTGATGCCCGGAAACCACCGCGACCCACCTCGGTTCAAATTTCGCACGTTCAATATTCAAAGCCGACTAATCCTATTGAATGCCGGTGCATTCGTATCACGCCAAAGCATCCGTCTCAGAGTGGTTTAATAGAACATTTCCATCGACACCTTTAGGCTCCGTTTTGCGCCGCTACTAATCTGTCGTGGAGTAAACTTCCTCCCGTAATTTCGGGGATCTGAAACACACTGAAATTGGATTCCCAGTGCAACCAGACAAAAGTGGTCTACGACTGTGCAATGTTAACCTGGCAAACTCGTCTCGCCGCCTCCTTTGACCTCCATCACTTCCAAGTTTGGCTCCCGCCCTGGTTCGACATATGCGGTGCATACACACACCACCTCTTTGCAAACATAGTAGACTAGGGAAAATACATACATATTTGGCTGCCTGCTCGTATGTACACGCACGTTGCGGCGTTACATTCAGAAGTCGTTGAAACCACCTTGGCCAGGCCCGTTTGAGATACCTCGTCGAACTCCGAAACACCGCAGGATCGATCGCCATCGTCGTTATGATACTGTCTTCGTGTGCACTGGAATAGAGTTCCTCCTCAGCCTTCGTCCCTGTACCGTCTTCCAAGCCGAATCCTCCCAAACCACATACCACCTACTCTGTGCCATACGCGATTGGGTCATCACGTCTACTTCTATGCACACTTTGTAAAGGTCCTTCCTTATGAGTATTCTTACCTTCCATTAACCTCATTGTAGAAACAAGAGAAGACTTTGTACTTCTTTAAGAAAGTTCGACGGTGAGTTTGTACTCAACTTTTGTTTGCTAAGCAACTATTTTTTACACTACGGGTTTCGCGGAGGCCATAGTGAAGGAAAAACACGTCTGCCGTTGCGGCGGTCGAGTAAGCCCACCTACAATCATTTTCTCCTGAAGTTTTGGTGAGTTGGGTAGCTCGATCCCACAGCGCTAACCTAGGGACGCATGAGCGATTCCGGGTGTCGAAAGCAGACTAGTCCCTTCTCATGAATGCCACTTTTTTTGTGGTACACGTAGTCGTTTTGGGGTGCACCCACCCTCATCCACCTAGAGTGCCCCAAGGTAACTTTCGCATTTCGAACTGCTTCGGTCTTCTTTCCGAAAACTTTAAAACCTGCAGTCTTCCCGGGGCGGAACTCTCTAGAGATTTCAAGTTGAACATCACCCACAATTGATCGCAGCTGTCGCATTCCCATAGACTTTCCAGTCGGCCCCTTTCGAAAAGAGATTCTTGGTTTATCGCCTTTCGACTATTCTACCATCGGTTTTGACCGCTGGCAGTATTTCAACCGTTTTATTACGTGTCAGCGTATCCGCCTGTTCGATCATCAAAGATCATGTCATTCCTCCCGGCCGTTTGCTCGTTGATTTGTTCTGTATTATTTCTCGTCGCGCCCTGGTTACCTCAAGTCATCACTACCTACTTACAATACACATCGTTGGCTTCTCGGCTTCACTACTGTGGAAAACAGACAAGGTTTGAGTCGCGGAAACGTCTACATCCTCCGCAATAGGCCACCTGAACAGCAGAAAACAAACGCATAATTTCTGATCACATAGTCAACTATTACAAGCCAAAACAATTATTGTAATAAAACCTGCTCTTGACGTCACCATGCCAGATATGAGTTAAAGACGAAACGGTCATATATATATATATATATATATATATGTATATATATATATATATATATACCCCACTTGCTTTGTGCATATCTGATCCAACAGTTCGGCTGATCAAACTGTTCTGAGATATTATCCACTAACTACCCTTTTATATCCGAACGGTATGTGAACGTCGTTCAACCTTGTTCGTTTGCATCAAAATGAATAAGCCGACTGTGCGTAGTTTAGTTAGGTCCGTAATCATTGCAAACAGATTGCGCTCCTTATGAGCTTAGTCGTGTTAAACTACAATATCCTCAGAACCATACTGACCAAGGCGAGTGCAACGAGAGGGCGGTGTGTGATTACCCATACAGCTTAGTATGCAACAAACAGACCTATGGTGCATGCATTCGCGACAAAACTGTCAATACCTTCCAATTGTTAGCAAGCTTTCGGTGTACGTTATCAACGTCGATACCGTTCACGACTACATTGTATATTTCCTCGAATTGATTTTGTCTTTCGTAATCGTGTCTAAAACGACCATTTTCTGTACTCCAGCAGTTCGTCAAAATATCTATAAACATTAAGTCAAACTCATTGAATTTTAAGCATTTATGTTGAAATTATTCAGATATTTTGATGAGCTGCCGGAGTACAGAAACTGGCCGTTCTTTACCATATAGCAAACTATTTATGGGATATATGTGTACCCTAGGTTTCTGCCCCACATGTTTCAAGAATATTCAGCCATAGGTCTGTTGTAAGTGTTTTAACCGTTGGAAATGTCCGCAATATACCTCTAAGTATGTCTCCTGTTAATTGTTCACACCTCCCTTAAACTGAGTTTTATCGAAGCATTACAACTAGGTCTGTGGAGCTGTCGTATAAGTGATTATGCTTGGGCACGCGACGCGGGTTTATCGATCAACGAATGTCACTCACGCACTGGGTATAGCTGTGGGTCGGGTCATGCATTTCGCCGCAGCACTGGGTAGTAGTTAGGCGACAGAAAAAAGGTGTTTGAGCCTTTAAATGCGTTTGAGTCTGCAACCGATCGCCACACTACCGCGGATCTTGAAAACCGCGTCGCAGTCGGGGGCATTCTAGTAAGTTATCTTGACAAGACGGACATCGTCAGAATTCGCAGTGCCTCAGCAATTAAATAGCATCGTTTTCGGCTTTGAGCCGTATCCCTAGGTACTATTTCTCCAGCTGCCGTTGGTCTCGACTGGTTCATAGAGTAGATTAATAATTAAGTGAAAATGCGAAAAAATAAAAGCAGTGAAGCATTGTGAAAAAGAAGTAAACAATTTTGCGAATACAAACTCGACATTGAATGTAACGCGCCTTCAAGTCGGAGAGTTTCCAACCAATGTAAATGTTCGCGAACTCCTGAACCGAGTAAGCAGTACCCACCAGTTTTATTCAGGAGTGGACAAGACTCATAGCCCGTGACCATGTCATTGCCTGTTCGCCTTCGGGTTTACTCCAGCTGTCAGGAGCCACTGCGGACAGTTCATGGTGCGGTAGACTCTCCGTCGGCATTAGGAATGACCTAATCAGGGAAAACTGTTTTTGATTACCCCGACTATCGGTCGCGGACTGTCTCGTTGGTCACACAAAGCCTACTTGATGCTGAGTCACTGGTTAAAACACCAGTGGTCGAATAAGATGAAGGTAAACTAAGCGCGCGTTGTAACCTGTCCTTAATCAACAAAAGTGATAGCACAAGTGACGGGAGTTGGGGAATGCACCACTCTATTCCGATGTCCCCTTAGACAACTCGTCAGCAACATTACAGACTGATGAGGTGACTACTGAACTAGGTGAAGTGGTCGTCAGCATCGAGTAACCTACCTGCAGTAACAAAGATAGAGTCGATGTCAACCCAATCTCTTAGCAACAATACACCTTGACGGCATACCCTACGGATCTGCCATATTTAGCTGGTCCCAACTAATTTGCACGTTGCGTGCGTGAGAACTAAGTGAAGCGACGTCGTCCCTGTATTCGATATCAGTCAGTCTACCGTCTGGCAAATGCTCCATCCCGATATGCGCATCTTCTCCGAGTGTTCCTTTGGCAACGTGATCTATCGTATGGTTGTAAAGGAAGGGAAGATCGGACATTCTTACCAAACGCCATTTGGAATTGGAGATCGCTCGAGGTAGCTGTCTGTACTTGTGTATTGTGTGCCCAGAGTGGGTTTACAACGACATCACCATGTTGCATTTCACTGGGACTTTTCTACAATAGAGACAGCCTCAGACTGTCGGACAACCGAATCAAAAGCAGCCTTCGCGTCCAAAAATATTACGACCGTTGACTGGGAAAACGCGTGCCGATGCTTCAGTGTATGTCGCAAAGTATGATTGGTACACCTGCGACCAGACAGAGAACCTGGTTATTCTTTAGTTTCGTTCTGTGTTTCAGAAGCCGCCGCAACATGAGACCCTTGAACATCTTGTCTGCGATGGAGACAAGACTAATACCTCTGGTTGTCATGATGTCTTGGCATCATTTTGGAAAATGGATGTGACTGATGGTGTGCACTTGTCTGTAGCCTCTTCAGTTTCTCATATGCAACGGAGAAGTCTCATCACTGTCACCATCATCGTCATAATTAGGATAGCAATCTCCCTACTGTTCTTTAGAGAAGCAGGAGAAAGGAGGTCCGCATTTTGGGCTTTTTTACGTTTCATTAGCCTGTACTTCACAGCCACGGCGTATCCTCGGGAGTCATAGCCAACCACACTATCGACAACTTAGTTAGTTGGCTTGCGCCAAATCTGTTGTGGAGCATCCTTTATGGCATATCCCACTGCCACCTCGTCGACGACCGATGCACCCTACCAATCTGGGAAAACAGCACCCAGCTATTCTCGATAAAAATGCTTTTCTCACCCCCTCGGTTTGCCCGGAAGTGAAAGGGTCCGTACACACTCGTGGATTTGCGTTTCACTTCATAGCATTCTGTTGTATTTAGAGTCAGGGGGATCAGTCGATGTTTGTGCGTACCTTCTACGGAATCAGTAGATATCCATTCTTATCGTATCTGCGGTACCTCTTTTAAATAGTCCTCTTCACAACGTTCATTTACATCGCTGCTATTTTGCTTCCGGTTGTTTGATGTGTTGCGCCTTGTCTCATTCGGTTTCCAATTAAGTACTTGGTATTTGCAAACACATGATGTCTGAGCATACGGTAAAACGAAGTAGGCACGGACAACGGCATGATCGGAGTCAAGGTGTTTACTTCAAGGTGGACGACATTCTCTAATTGTGTAGCGCCAGCGATAGCAAGTGGCGATGTGATTGATTTGCGTCTATGGTTGACTTGCAGAGAAGCCCACAATGTGAGGCGTTGCCATCGTTTGTGCTAAAACGCGTACCTCAATATTGAGAGTCAGTAAGATATGCGTAACCGTAATAGCCGATCTCAACCACCATTGTTGGTGCATCGTGCCCGACCATTAAACGTACCACTTATTCACTCGTCTTCTGTGGTAAGACCATTGAGTTGTGCGTTCATATCGCCAGCGTGCACGTTGTCCCAATGTTAAGCTTGTCTTGGAAAATCCGAGGGCATCGTAGAAGGCGTTCTTGATAACGTGTGAACTTTTGTTGGAACAGATGCAGATATAACCAATAAACCTGGTCTGCATCGACAAACCTAGTGAGGTCTTCAGAAAGAACCGGTAATCAACAGCACTATTCAGGAGCGAACACAGGTGAAGGGCAACACTGGAACCCTGAAGGCGCGTCTCGGAGACACAGCGCACATCCAACTCCAGACTCGACAGAGCCCATCAGAGTGGTTTGCTGACGTGCTTGTCGAAGAGAGTGGTCGTTAAAGGCGCCGATATTTACCGGTCGTCTCGGCCTAAAGGAAGGGGAAATTAGAAGCAGAAAGGGAAAAGTGGAAATGAGTAGACTGGCCTGTCAGCACAACGATAACTTATGCTTCCCGGTCGTTTATGCAGCAGATGGTTGGCTTGGAAGATTCCACCTCGAATCTCTGATTCAGTAGTAAAACAAAAGTGAATATTTTCTTTGAAGATCCTACCTGAAGTCAGTGACTTACTTGGTAGTGAGGAGCTTGTCGCTGTAGATGTAGAGGCTCTACATTCTTAGACGCACGTAAACGCGCATCAGTACATGAGGTCGATGAACAAAATATCAGTATCGGCTCAGTGGCTAAATTTTCAGTGGTTTGTTGATATTGGAGTTAGTTAAAATGTTTCCTGAGAGTACCACCAGGCAAAATCGGCTGGTGCTACAGTGTTTTCTGTTTATGCTCGTTAGAGACATAAATACAAGATCACTCTAGGTTGCGTTCCAGCATCTGCCACCAGATAATCACATTTGGAAGTGTCGCCCCACCAGAACAGACCCGAGTAAAAGTGGTTGATACGTCAAGGTGGAGCTGTGATTATGACGAATCAACGGCTTATGTGGTGTAGCGTTGGTAGTAGCACAGTACTGATTCAACCATGTTCAATGCGTTGAATAGTACTGGCTCTTTTTTTTTTACTGAATTCTAATCTCAGGTCGCAGAGCTAAGCACCGTTCAGCAGCTGGACATGACTCATTGTATGGTAGATTGATTGCGGTCTTTATAGTATCTTGCTCACTTGCGTTCATGGGACGTAAGAGGTGAGCTCTGAAATCAATGTGTGAAGGGCAGTATCTTATACACAGAAAACAAGTTAGTGGAGTTACTGATGATTGTCGAGGGCTCTTCCAGACGGGTGTGCAAAGGGAACGCAAATGATCCCAAGCTCTTGTCAGTGTGCATTCGTTGCGAACCCCCCGAGGTCTGCGGATTCTGCTCTGCGTTTTATTTCAGAGAGTCACCTGAGTACCACTAGAAGCTTAATACTCCGAGGTCAAGTCAAACCGATAACGACCGCACAACAGTTCGGTGGTTTCTGTAATAGAATATACAAAAATCGGTAGCTGTGTGAGTAGATATATGGAATAAATATAAAATGTCACACGTTGGAAATGATACGTGCCAAAAAAGTTTTCAGTTATCAGTGGTCGAACATAGAGAAAGCTGTCGTCAATCATATTACTTACAAAAGAGGAGTGGGTGGCGGATAAAGAGAAAGTCGAAACAAACGTTACAGTATCTTTGGAACCGGTGCTGTCTCTCGAACGTGTCTAGTTTTGATCAGACTTGTCTGGTGGTTTGAAGAGCTCTGTGCACTTACGACGGACAAGGCCCCGTATTATGGCATTTATTTCAGAATAAGAACGGAATATTCTTCAGTCGAATAAAATGCGCCGTACGAGTCATCTACATCACAGATGTTTGTACAGTTGACTGCTGCGAATCAGTTAAAGTACTCTTGAGCTTGTTCTCCCTTCGTTTTCGGTGTCAGACCTGTGGTCAACATCAGTACAAACAGGTGAGGTTGAACTTGTCACCGTTTGATTCTTGTTTTTCCCTGTTTTGCATCATACGCGAAAGTTACAGAGCGCGCTGGTTTGCAGTGTGTTTAGAATTAGAGCAAAAAAAGTGCTTTCATTTTCTTGTTATCCCCAGTATCACATCTCATTTCCTATGACTGATTGATGTCGCTTAAGCGGGGTCTTGAGGAGATCGTAACTAATCGTCTATTCCGGCTTAGTGGTGCGCCAACAATCACGTCAGAACCATCAGTTTGGAATACTTAAGGAGTTTTTAATCTTGTGTGACCACACCAAGATTGATTGATTCTGGTTTCAAAGGCACGTCAAACTCCTGGTACAAAAAAGGTTGTAGGAGACATTTCTTCGCAAGTGCGATTTTCTTTGCAGAGTATAAGCCACCATTCATATTTCCCATTGTCGTACTTGGAGTCTGCAGTTCCTGTAAGGATTTTGATCTCTGGACCAGGTTTTCGTAATTCCCGTAGCAACTTTGTAGCCTAAAATTTATACTCCTTCAAACTTCATTCTTAATACATTTCGGCTTCAGACGAGGACTGTGGGATTCGTGTGTTCAGCGGGGTATTTCCCACTAACAGCAACGTTGCCAGAAGTAAAGGAGCCATCTCGACTTTCATCTCAAGCAATATCATTGGCTCATTGGAAACAAGCAACGCAGTTGGTAACTCCACACAGGATATTTGACACCTTCAGCTCTTTACGGGGACTTCGGTGGTTCTGTTTTGTCTTTAGCTTACTGGCAACGTAGTATCTACGTATGACAGGCCGACAAACTCAGAATATCTTCACTGTTGTCAGTGGTGTTCTATCAGCAGTATAACAAGCTGACGAGGTGGTATTACCCAAGCTTGCGAAACTATCATTCTCAAGCGGAAAGTTTAAAGCAGAAGACGCGGAAGCGGGACTACCTCAGTCCCGATGTGCAACTATATTTTGAAGACGTGAAGCGCATTCCATGCAGACGAGTCCGGTTGTTCTGTCTGTCCAACTTGGTCTGCATGCCTTCGGCAGATTACCTATGTGAGACAGCATCATCCACACACCGTGTTGGTCAAATTAATACCAGGAGTGGTCCCAATATCAAGCTCGGGTTCTCCAAACACACTGAAATTTGTTATCGTGCCGATCTATTTCTCACTCGTCTCAACTGCCCCAGGTCTTGATTTTTGCTGCTCATAAACGCCATCGGCACTGATAACATCGGTTGACAACCTTTCTTCGCGCTTCGTAAATGGAATTTGTGGTCTCAAACACTACCGTTCTTTGTGTTGTGAAACACGTTCTAGTCAGAATGTTTGGTGAATTTCGGAAGTGTTTTTGATTCCAGTTCGTGCGTCGACGTGCTCGTTTTAGAATAGCGGAGCATGTGTATACGTGAATTTGGTGGTATTGATACCGGCTGCTCCTACTTATTTTGAGTTAACTTGGTATCAAATGCTCTTGTGACAAGGTATGTTGCGTATGTTTATAACGTCAGCGTTGGGATGTCGATGTGTTTGATTATGATAGTCACTCGTTGTCATCTGTGAACGTACGACTAACTTGAAACTAATGCAGCAGTTATTAGGTAGAAGAAAGTTTACGGGTCTATCTTATTTCAGTCAGAACCTCTTCGTGCGTATGCTCATAACCAGTTGCTTTTTGTGTACATAGGTTTGGTTGCTGTTGGTTTATTACTGAAAGTGCATCATCTCGAAATTAGTGCGTTGAGGATTCCGTGAGTCAGAAAGCGGTGGTGCAATGTTAAATATGTGACCTGTGATCAGTTGGCGCGTCATGATACATAGCCGTGCGTTTTGCGAATTTATCTCTGGTTGCATCTAGCAGTAACTAGTTCGTACGCTGTTTTCTAGAGAGTTCAGAAAGTGGTCCGATACCGGATTACATACAGAACAGACGCTATACGAAATCATTCGCGTCAACAGTTTGTGGTTATTTTTCGTTAGGAACGTCGAACATTCCCTGTGGACACTCATAGCTGCCCATCTCAAGTTTCCTGTTAAGGGTGTTGTTTTATTGAATATATTTGAGCTGAAACGTGCTTATAATGCGACAGTGATTATGCTGTTTTTACAAACCGTCTACCCCTTTATCAAGGGTCAGTCTTAATTTTTATCGGTTATTTCGTTTGTCAGTTTTTTGTCAAGTACAGAGACTTGCCACGGTGGAACAGGAAGAATGTATGAAACCATGACCGAGGTGTATGCACTTGAACGTCTGAAAAATTAGTTAACTCACATTGATAGATAACACTTATCGAGACGTTAACGTCACGTTTTTTATCACGAGGTACTTGCCCTCAATAGGTCACAAAGACTGTTGTATCATCGTCAACTTTTTTTGCTAATTGACCGCACGTTGCATTATTGAAAAGATTTTTAATGGGTTGTGCTAAATGACAGGTGATTCGTAAGTCTAACCGTTGTGATCTTTCAGAATGCAGATCAATTTTCTGAACGTTAGATTTTGGTTTTCACGGTACAGACTGTTCACCTCTGTGATATTCGAGGTCACAATAGACTGGCTACTGTCAGGCTCTTGTGACCTAAGCTAGGGCAAACGCAACAACTGAGCTCCGAACTATTTTGTGATTAGTTGCTACCTTATCCATTGCTAACTAAAACTACATTTTCCGTTCCATTTAGGAGCAGTTCTCTCGGTAAACACATTCATATTCCAGTTTAAGATTGCCTCATATCACTGGTTCGTTCCCATGTCATCGGCCTGTACTCCCACGACTTGCGATTTCATCAGTCACATTGCGTCCCCTGCTAATCTAGTCGGTTGATCTTTATTTGTTTGCTTTTCATCAAAACCTGTAATCAGAACCCCCTGCGGGCAACTCATTGTGGTGTACTGTTTCCTTTGTAGGAGGTGGCCGTAAAGATGGAAAACATCTACGCGAAACATCCTCAATTGCAGTTTGAGCACAGAGTTTACCGCATGCTTGCAGGCGCTGTCGGCATACCACAAGCAAAGTTTGTGCAGTTTTTTTTACATATTACTTTGGTTTCAGGTGGTACGGCGCATCTCGAACTTATTGGGTACTTGTGATGGATCTTCTGGGACCTAGTTTGGAAGATTTATTTACTTTCTGCTGTCGCCGCTTCACTATGAAAACTGTACTAATGCTAGCTGATCAGATGCTTGCACGAATCGAACATGTTCACAATAAAAATCTCATACATCGTGATATAAAACCGGACAATTTTTTGATGGGTATTGGACGTCATTGTAACAAGGTGTACATTATTGATTTCGGACTTGCCAAACGATACAGAGATCCGCGCAGTGGACGTCACATCTCCTACAAGTTGGTTTAAGAATTCTGTTGCTATCCTTTTATGCTTCCTAGAGAAGACAAAAATCTCACCGGTACTGCTCGTTATGCTAGTATTAATGCTCATATGGGTATCGAGCAGTCTCGGCGTGATGACCTGGAGTCCCTTGGATATGTTCTCATGTATTTTAACCGCGGTTCGCTACCTTGGCAAGGTTTGCGGGTGAGTGGACAACAATTGAGTAACTGACTGTCATGCCAGAGGGAAATCTGTTACGCTGTCAGTATGTCGTTTTCTGTCATCATGCTGACTTAAAACATTCAGGTTGCGTATCTTGTAGAAATACTGGCAGACAAGAAGGCACATGCAGTGACATCTAGTATGCAATCAAAAAGAGGCAACTTAATAGGTTGTCTCGACTATTTTTGTGTATCCAACGCTAGCTAATGTGTTTCGATGAGCATTGCTTCGGTGCGGGTTCTCATTACACGACAGTATCGTGAATGCTTTTGATAATTGATTACGTGAGTTTGCGAGAAACAAGTTCACCACGTCGATGTTTCTGAGTCGTCAGCTATTCGTTGAAGCAGTTTCCCATCTACTCTGTCTATGTTAACGGCATTTCAGCTGCAAGTGAAACCAGGAACAGTTTATGAGTCGGAATAATTTAAGCGAACTTTTTTTTATAGCACAGGTTGTAGCGGACATTGAGTGGCGCTTGACGTCGTTTGCCACGTAGTATCCTTTTAACAGCAGAAAGAGGAGTAAATCCTTTTTAACGGTTTGAATTAGCCCGTTTGCCCTCTTACTATCTCAACAAGTGACCTATCACATATCAAAATTGTTTAGATAGCTAATGGCGCAGCGGCCGAAATGCCCGAACTATGGGTTACTGACCTTCTAGGTTGAGTATTAGAATAAGATTGATCCTTCGTTCTTGAAAGGTGACTTGAATTACGGCACGAATGTTTGGGCTAAAGTCCTCAACTGATCTCTTTTTTCTCGAATATCCGGGCGTTCATGCTACCGTGCTATTAAAAGACCCTATGTTTCGTTGGCTGTGTATGAAGCTTTAGGATCAATGTCAGCGTAGGATGTTTTGCTGTCGTCTTTAATGCAGTGTACGATTTGACCCAGTGAACTTCTTGTGATTTATATTATCGGCGTGGTCTACATTTTATACGTCTGATCTTTAGTCTGTTAATCGTTCGTTTTCCCATTTTGTTTATTTAGAATTGTGGTTCCAATTTTGCCTTAGACTCAGATTTCAAGTTAGCCTCAATGACAGTGGTGTCAAGCATTGTTTTGCTTGCGTTACTTCAGCCCCCAGGGCTTTTGTGTCCAGGAACTGTTGAACTGTGAAGCCAAAACTCACTAAAATGCATTAGTTTTGGTAACGAAATGATGAAGCCATTGACCACGGCACCGTTTTCGATGCTCTTCGACAAAAGATGAATGCTCGCGATTTCTAAATGTTTCTAAAAAGTACATTCACTTTGAAATGTCATTCTTGCGAGTTGTTTTCTGTTCAGTTTGTTCTTTTACTTATGCTCAACCTTTTGCTTTATAATACTCTTTTCTGCCGTTTCAGGGCGCTACTAAACGCCAGAAATATGAAAGAATTAGCGAGAAGAAGATATCAACAACCGTGGAGGTTTTGTGTAAAGGTTTTCCATCTGAGTTTGGGATGTATCTGGATTATTGCCGTGGTCTGCGGTTTGAAGAAGTTCCCGATTATATGTATTTAAGGCAACTTTTCCGAATTCTCTTCCGTACTTTGAGTCACCAGTTTGATTATGTGTTTGATTGGACAATATTAAAGCAACGCGGAATTGTCGGCTCATCCTCAAATACGTGTGCACCCAACGATGAGGCTGGTGGTGCACAAGATCGTCAGGCGATTGCTGATGCAGAAAATGTCAATCAAACTGGCGACCGTGATCAAAAAGATGACTCCAGTGGTCAGGCGAACAGACGAAAATTCCTCTAATGAAGAAATTGAGAGTATATATCTCACCACCTCGAAACTGCCTTCAAGCTGTTCCCGATCATAGCCATAGTTCCCTATCACTCGAACCTTGAATGTGTGGATAACGTCTACAGTTTGTCTCTTATACACAAATTGCTGACTGTCTGCCAAGCAACGTCTCAGTCCTATACAGGAAAGAAATAATGTCATGATCGGTTAACCGTTTATGTCTTTCGCTTTCCGTACTTTGGTTGTCGCTACTCAAACCTCGTTTTTTTATTCGTTTGCTGAAGATTGTCGATTCATCCGTAGGATTGCTATGTCCTTTCAGGCCTTCAAAAGCTTGTTTGCGGTTTCTTTTGCCACTTTGTAAATATTTACGCTTCCTCATGCGATTGCATCACTAATCAGTCATCGGTTTTGTTCGTCTGTTGTTCTCACGGTTGACAGCTAACCCTCGGTTCGACCGCGCTTTCCTGAACGTAATTTTATGATCAACATCAATTCATTTTCTGTTTATCGTCGCCTGAACTTTCAGAATGAAGAGTACTACTGATCCAGTATGGGTTTTCGCTTTACACGTCACGTGTGGCTGGTGACAGGTGGTTTCTTGGTTAATTGACAGTTGTGCAGTATCTTAAATTACTTCAATGTTCTCCAGACTTGATCACTTCTACTGTTCTCCGCAACGTGCGTGATCGTGAATTCTTGTTCCATTTCACTACTGTCCAACTTAGGCTGACTAACTGCAAAACGTCTACGTGACAACATAAAATTGAGTCACCTTTTGTGATGATGCGCTGTAAAATAAATTTTGACCTTACGAACTTGACTTTCTTTATTTGTACTTGGGAGTTTGCTCAACATCATGTCGAGCTGTCGCTAATCGTTCAACAGCCCGTTCGTTTCTTCTGTGGTACGTCTGATTCTGTATCCAGACACTCACTGACTTTTGATTTCGAAGTTCAACGTACTCGACCTGGTCCATTATCTTACCTCCACTCTTATTACAGCATTGGTTTTTTAAATTGCCTCGTCGTTTTCGTGTACTCTGCGTTTTTGATCAACCTCCTTAATTGCAGCGGTTGACCTATATATATATATATAATATAATATATATATATATATATACATAATATATATAATAACTTATGGTAATTCTCTCTCGCCGTTTTCGTGCAAAATCTAATGTTACTTTGAAACATTATAAGAATCCTGTCGCATGGGTTGATTACATGCGCACTGTATATTGGTCAACTCCCTGGGCGGACTTATTTTAGACGAAAAACCATGATAAACTCGTAATTTCAAGTGTAAGATTTTCTGTCATCCGGAAACACCAGAAGTTCTTGTGACGTACGCTTGGTGAGCTGTTGTAGCGTGCGGGATCCTTAAGTCAGTTCCCTGAACCACTTCTAGGTTTTATATCACTTGGAACTCCACTCCCAAATCCATGATTCAATGGAGGCTAATTTTCAGTCACAACAGATAACCAGCACAGTATGTTCTTTACTGTCGGGGATACAGTTTTGCTGACAGTCCTTCGAGTCGAACTTGAACCTCCCTCGTATTCAGTGTGTAGAAATGCTCGTACATTCTTCAGTGTACAGTTGTCTCTAGCAGTACGTGAATATTCATTCATCCCAGGTACGAGCGTTTGTCATTTGGTTGTTTAAGTAGCACGCGAGAAGTCGATCAATCTGTAGCTTAAACTCAGTGCTTAATTGCGTTGTGCTCTGGTTTGGTAATGGATGGATTAAGTTTCCTTTACTGTTTCAGGAATCATCTCTTTTCAACGGTGCTCATCTCGGTCCGCTTCCGTTGTGACAAATTCGGTTTCGCTCATTTTTACACATGCGCGCTTTGTGAACTGGATTCGATTATTGTCTATTGTGGCAAGGCACTGTGGGGTCAGTAACCACACTTGGCTTTGAACAGTATGGTTTTCGACTCAGCATTTTTTGGAAATGTGCCCAGCTCCGGTCTCGACTGTTCTCATTATGGTTCTCTTCATGTTGTTCAGTAGCTACTCTTTCATTCCACATTCATTTGTTCGAAGCTTCCGAGTCAAGAACTTCAGCTCAACGCCGTCGGTTTTATTTCGCACTCGCCTTATTATTCTTTTTTAATCAACCTACGAGTCTCGGTTTAGTGTTTTATTCCAACCAGTTGTTAGTACTATTCGTAGGGAATGTCAGAAATCCCAGGATAGCCTGATTTCCTTGTGTAGCTAATAGCCGCACTGAAGGAAAACATCACCAGCAACCGTCATGTGTCAGCCTATACTTGGAAGTTGGTCGTTTTATTTGAAACGCATCGAGGTCGTGCGACGTATAAGTGATTTGAAAATGGTTAATCCGCTGCTTTCTGTATCTGCAGCTAATTCAACCAGATATGTGAGGGCGTTGATCATTTGAGGTCTGCTGCAACAATTGAACCAGTCTCCTATAGTGCTGTTTGTGACTCGTAAGCTTTTAAGTTGACCACTTTTGCCGTATGAATTGCACATCACGTTACGGAATCGTCAGCTGACTAACGGGACTCACGACAAAAGCGGCATTTGCTCAGCTTTCTAGCCGAGACTTGTTTGATGACTGGGGAGATTTGGGAATCCTCACTTCAGGTTTCCTACATAATATAGTATCGGATTTCGAAGTGGCAGCTTCCATGCTCACTTTTGCAAACGTTCCGGGCTGGAGCTGTCTTGCGTGACGTGCATTTTCCTCTGCTGGACTTGTATTGAATCAGCTGTCCTGTAAGAATTTTTCCAGCGTGTCGCAGATGTCGATGCGAGGGAAACTCATGAAAGCTGACACTTACAGGTGAATTGCATTTCACACGCCTTGCAGGGTGTGGATTCAACAAGTTCTTAATTACTGCAGTGACTACCAGCTCATCGAATCACAAACAAGCCTGGGTGTTCCAGTAGGTCCGATCTGTCAGTAACTGATTCAGTTCACATCCAGCGGTTGTCACGGAATACCCAAATCGTCCTTTGTCGCCACTCATCTTGTTATGCCGAATTCCTGAACCTAACTCAGACCGACATGGCAATTCATTCGTTCTACTGCAGACAATCCCATTGCTTCCAAATGTAATTGCTCTCCACCGGATTGGCGATTATCAGAATGGGTGACTGCGGACTGCTCTTGGAATCGAGCTTGAACTCAAACATCCTGCTAGTATTGTGGAGCTACGTACGTATCACAGTTGACACTAACTGGTCGACAAAGATAGCTCATGAATTGTTTGGTGCAGTTGTGAGCAATGAACGTAGTGCATATAGATAAGTGCAGTTGAATAATCTCATTCCTGACTCGGTGTTCTGTACGTAATTCGATAGCATGTTTCAAATGGTAACTATGATGTCTGCTCTTCATATAGTGTCTTGTTTGTTATCTTGCATATCCCAGTGCCGTCAAGCAGACCTTTAATCCGTCAATAAATGCTAATGTTGCTGAACAATTGTCCACGTTCTGCTATCCTCACTACTGTTTTCGTTTTAACCTTGATCGCGTTGACTTCAGTGGTTATTCCGATGGCAACACCCAGTCTTGAAACAATTTTGTACGACTGATAGTGTCACTCAAATATGCGGCCTGAGTGCATCTGGTATGTGCACTCTCATTGCCATTTCATGGAATTGAGTCACATCTAACTTACGTACACACACATCTGAGATAGGCCTTGATCAAGATTCATAACACTTTGTTTGCGTACGGTTCACAAGTTGATTTGCGCTTTGGTGTATAAGCATGTGATATGCGGTCGCGGGTCGGCAGAACGTGACCAGTGTGCGCTCACCTGTTACGACCTAGTTGCAATTGAACCACCTGTGATTTTCTCGCTCAGTGGGCTTGTTTTATACAAATGTTTCTGTAACTACTGGCGTTTGATCAACAAAACGCTTGCAGATTTTTGATGGTAAACGTCGTTAATATGCAACTGGAACGTTCGCGTGTGAGGTTGGTGGTCCAGTCCCCATCCGTTGAAAGCTCTGGACTCACGCGGTATTCGGGTATGTGCGCAGCGTATTTTCCATACAATCATGATTCGTAATCTAGGTGGTGCGCGTAAATATGCTCATACTGACGTGTAAGAGTCAGCTAACTGCTGTTCGTTTTGTTACGGGACAGTCATGATCCTGTCAACGTCTTAGTAGACATGCCTCACGCTAAACCAGTCTGCTAGCATCCTTACAACCCCATGCCGTTCGAGGGTGGGATTAGTCGTTATTTTGCTGTAAAATGGCGCCACAGGTTGTCCAAAGTTTCCCACACCACTTTCACTTACAGCTCGGTTGTTTGTTTGCAAGGTGTAGGCGCCTTGATGTTGTATGTTTGAATATAGACGTAGCTATTTTTAGTAGTTAGGTCCACTTCCCCTCCCCTCTTTTCTTTCTTCCTATATAAGTTTTTTTCCTTTGTTCTTCTTCGTGGTTGTGTGGCAGTCAAGCATCAGTGTGAACCACTGATGTATTGCTGTCTATGATGATGACACCACTTTCTGCCGGGCGATACCACCTTTGACCGAAGGTTTGTTTGTATTTATCATAGTTGCTCTGCGGTCATATTTCTCGAGCAGTCAAGTTCAATGGGATGTACCCACCGCACGTTTCTTCTGGATTGCAACACTTTAATTGTACATTAACGCATTGTTACTGAGGCGAACATTTTGACGATAGGTGAGTTGATATCCTGTCTCTGGTGAAAGCGTTCACATTGCCAGATCATCTTAGTAGATGTGTATTTACTCTCCGGGCGTCTTGGCCGGAGTTCAGTCTGCTTCCCGAGCTGACCATCATTACCAGCTGATCTGGACTGTTATCTGCTGCCGATGGATGGCGGTACATATTCGGGCTGGCTGCCTCGAGAGAACCATGGTGGCTATGTCGTACAAGCATTGTAGTAACTTCTGTTGGATTAATGGACGCTCATGGAGGTGAATTCTGTTGAATGGTTAACAAAACTTCACTTGATAAATATAACGAATTAATCTAGTATGTCTGTTCCTTTCATGTATGGTGGTTGAAGTACAGGAAGCCAGTAACTATGACAGTTCACTGGTACGGTGCTTCCTTCTACAAAGAACACTTGTGGAAATGTAAGGACATAGAGAACCTAACCAGTCTACTGGTGAACCAATTTATTTTGACACCATTGACTTTCAACTTCACCACGAGACTGTGATGGCGATGTCGAAAAGTGGAGCTAAAACGTTACCGATGTTACCCCATATGTCACGTAATGTTTATCGCACACCTTCCCACTCGTGGAGATAGTGGGCCACTGTCGCCAGTTTTCTTTGTTACTTTCTCGCCAAATCTCGTAATTCACACGGGAATTTTCACTCTCCCAAGCATTTCTGTGTTGTTGGGCAGAATTAACCAACGGGCCTTCCCGGTTGTCTTCAACGCTTCATGAACCGGTCATCCTCGTAGATTTCTCTGGCTGCTTCAATGTTGTCATTCGTCCATGCGGTTATTGTCGTCATCGTTGCAACTGCGATTGGCCGCTCGGTCTGTTTGCAGGATTTGTAATTAATTCTAAATATCGAAACGTTGACCCATGGAATGGGAGATAGCTTTAGAGATAAGGCAATCGGACAACAAGAAAAGGGATTAGGTCGAATGATATGGCGTGTTCTTTGGTGGGGGAGTTCGACATACCGGACCAAAATGCCTGCCTCTTGTTAAGTCTCAAAAGGTGTCTCTCCATTGCCGTAGCGTTTCAGTGGAGAGAGTGCATTCCTGTGAGGAGGGCTACTTGGGGTATGTTTCTCATCAAGGAACATTGTGTTCCCGTAGCCTTATCTTCTTTTCGTTAGTTCAGATAAGTACGACTGCTTTTTTGATGATCGTACGTAGCATGTATTACTGTATTGATGCTCTCAACGCGTTTGGCGTCCGTTTCTAATCGGATGCTTATTGGTATGTGCACTGTAACTTTTGTTGACGTGTCCATTTTGTTCCCCTCTTTTCGTGTCGGTTGCAGCTCGCTTGATTTGCCGATTTGACTGCAGTATTTTATCATCTTTTCCTCGAATTAACTACCTTGAGCACGCCTTTATTTCTATTCATGGTTGCATTTGCCTGATATTATTCATTGCAGAATCATCATCTCGAGTTGACTTTGATAGACCTCGGGTACATAAATTCCGCTAGAACATTTGTCAATTTGTAGGGCCGGTAATCGCCTACATGCACCATTTCATAACAATTGCCGAGAGAGTAAGGTCGTTTGTTATTTCGGTCCTTATCAACTGTGAATGGTGTTCCATCGGTTATTTTAATGAACAGCGTTACCAGTCCTGCACAGCTGTTTCTGGTTACTTGTACATTCTTTCTGCTGGATGATTGAGACAATGCGCTACGTTGTTACTTTTTCCGTAGCTGCATCTTGATCATTCGACCGTAAATTTTCATTGTGATTTTATTTCAGTTCAGAATATTCAATTGCCTCTTCCTCTTGAGTATCTCAGGGATCTCATTCTTTTGTGTACAGAAAACATTCGCTTTGAGTTCGAAGGAGTTGCTTTTAAGCAAATTGACGGGGTAGCCATGGGCAGCCCACTAGGCCCAACCTTAGCAGATGTTTTTCTTGGAATGATTGAAAGACAAATTTTTGATAAGATTTCCATGACTACTTTATACAAAAGGTACGTCGATGATATATTGATTTTTACTGAGAGTGACAAGTTTCTTCCATTCTTTAACTTTATGAACTCCATCCATCCAAATTTGTCTCTTACTTATGAAACTGAGTCGAATAGAAGCCTGGCTTTTCTAGACGTTTTACTTACGAGGCGCCTTGACGACACGCTTCAGCGGTCAGTTTATCGCAAAGCCACTTGGAGCGGCCAATACCTCCAGTTTTCCAGTTTTGCACCCATGGTCTACAAGCGTGGTTTAGTTAAAACATTGTTTGACAGAGCCCGACGGATTTGTACAGATGACCAGCTGATACAAGAGGAAGAGTTCCTTACAACCGCATTACTTGCTAACGGATATCCGGATAAATTTATCTCAGTTCATAGCAAGAAAACAACAGAAAGACCTGCAGTTCACACAGCAAAGAAAAAGAGGTGTTCATAAAACTACAATTCAGGGGAGACTATTTGTCCACTATACTGCGTCATCAGCTTCAATCAGCTGTGAATCGCACATACCCTGCAGCTGAATTGCGCCTCTTATCATCAACTCGGGGAGTTAGTTATGGAAACGCTAGACGTGACACACCTAACTATTCTGTCTCACATGTCGTTTATCAGTTCACTTGCAGTTGCAATGACAGTTATATCGGCAGAACGGACCGGTGTTTGCGTCAACGTATAGCCGAACACCTCCCAAAATGGTTGATTCAATCTGCTGAGCGAACGGACAGTCAAAGGAGCAGCCGAACGCGAAACCCGGCGTCGTCAATTGCGAAGCACATTTTGGAAACAGGTCACAACGTCAACCCAACCAGGTCGTTCACTGTGTTGCTACGGCACCCAAACCCCAAAATTCTGGCCATCAGTGAAGCTGTACTGATCAAACAAAGAAAGCCAGTGTTGTGTGCGCAAAAATTGATGGTTCACACCGTCCACCTCCCCTGGTAACGGCCTTTTGACCCAAAATTCACTCTGTTCAACTATTGTTGCCACGCGCCTTTGTTATATATTCTGTTTGTATTTAGTATGCGGCTGACGAGATAAATCGAAATGTTAACATCCCGCAATATTTGTCTTCTTGCTGTTTTGACGAATCTAATCATTCTGTCAGTAAGAAAGACGCTTTTCAGATTGTCTACCGAGTGCCAAGGAATCGATCAAAAATGGTGAGATTTCGAATGTTGACCGTTGCCGAGGCCATTAGTATCCGATTCCGCAACCCTGACCTCTGCGCACAGAAGAAGTTCGTGCGGACACTTAATCCCCTGGCCCACAATCAATCAATCCCGTGACTGTGTAACTGATACCAAACACGCCGTCCATAACCTATATTAACCATTTTTCTGACTCACCCCAGTTACTGTTTCCATATATATTCATTTACTTGTTCCTGTGGAACTAGTTACGTGGGTCGCACGACCAGGCGCTTATCTGAACGTATTCGTGAGCATCATCCAGCCTGGATCAGTAGCGGAGTCACCAAGACAATTACCAGCGCAATTGTGGCACATCTTGTCGATTCGCACCATACCATCAACCCGGCCTCTTCTTTCCGTCCGATTTACCGAGTCAAGGGCGGTCAGTCAAAAGCCGTGAGATGCCGAATTTTGGCCACAGCTGAGGCGATCGGAATCCGACTGAATAACCCATCATTGTGCGCACAGAAGCGCGTTGCTCAGAGTTTTGTGTAGGTGTGCGGCCATCATCATCATCATCATAGACAGCAATACATCAGTGGTTCACACTGATGCTTAACTGCCACACAACCACGAAGAAAAAAAAAACCTATATAGGAAGAAAGAAGAAAAAGAGGAGGGAGGGGAAGTGGACCTAACTACTAAAAATAGCTACGTCTATATTCAAACATACAACATCAAGGCACCTACTCCCACACCATGACCGATCACACTACTGCCATTTCAGTTACGTCATAATTGTGATGTAATTGTTTTGAAACATTGTCGCTATGTCTACCGATAACGCGTTTCACCTCATTGCAACCTGTTGCTCGTTTTCTCGTTTCGCCCTGACAACCCTGTTTCATATAAATGTTATGTAATTAGCCTGATGATGAATAACCGAAAACGAGCTTGTTCGCTACACTGTTGTTTTCTGATGACTACCCCGGGAAATCTTAACGACTTCATATTTACACTGAAGTATCGATCGGGAAACTAAACTTGCACAACTGACTTTGAGTCTCATACGTCTGTCTACGGAAGGACGCTTACTTGTAAATGTTTTTGAATGCGGCCCTTAGCGAGCAAATTATTCCCGGTATGCATCCCACACTGTGTATGTCTGACTTTCTGTCCTTTAGTTTTGGTTGTATAGCCTGCAAGTTTTCATTCACCGGTGAAGACCTGTTTACGGTTTATAAACTTATCACGATTGTCTTTTGTTTGTGAACAGTAGTGAGCAACCAAAAACTTTTGTTAAGTCGTTTTCCTCACTACAACGTTTCACGTAATCAAATTAGCGTTTTAATTGTTTTTGTTGACAGTATAGTTTCAGTCCAAATCCAGATCGTCTTGCTTCATTCTTTAACCGACCTTAGTTCGGTTTCATTGTGGAATTGCGCTCACTCATCGGTTTCTTCAGCTGTTTGTGCTTCATGCCCAGTTTTTCAGCACGCGTAGAACCGCTTACATCGCTGTTATACAACTTCCACTGAGGTAAAAACTCGTTGACGCTTCGCGTTCGTCCCATGTTCTTCTCCAAGGGATCGCACATTTACAGTCGTGCTCACCCAGATGATAGCATCACAATTGTTGTTTGGCTGAGCTGGTTGTGAAGCATGTTCAGTTAACGGTGGGAGCGGTGAACGCTACACGAATGCCGGTTGCCTGAGTTCTGTCAGGGTGTTCAAGGAGATATATCCCGTCCGTTCTCTTCCTGTTACCTTTACATCAGGGTTTATTTCTATGGTTACGTGGCTGTTGTGCGTTAGTATGAACTACTGGTGTATTGCTGTCGGTGACTACGGTGATGACGAAGTTACCTTTTATTCAGATTACTGATGTGTCGCGTGCATCAGAGCCGTTAAACAAAATGTGTATGCCGTGGTTTGTATTCTTTGGCGCTCACACTCAGATGTGCACAGGTTTGACGCCAGGCTCTGGAAGTTAATTGTGCTGTTCCATGTTGATGTAAATATTTACTTAGTCTTAAATCTCCGTTTTGCCTCTAACTATGAGACTCTTAGTTCTCGTCTTCCTACGAAGTCCTTACTCATATCCACCGGTGCATCGCCTTATCAACGGATGACTAGAACTGCCATCATCATCATAACAGCCATGAGCCTGACCAAAAGGTACTGTGGCTCGGGCTGCCGCTCACCTCAACAGTGACGTGGAATATCCTAGAAGAAAACGTTACTAAGAAGGTTGAAAATTAATAGAAGTCTAAGCAAAAGAACTAGAAATGGTATGGATGCAGGTACGCCATTGACTGCGACACGCCGCCATCTCGGTAGCGTCTCCAACTAGCGGTTTGAGTGATCACGAGGACCCCATCCCGGCAGGCAACACCTACCCACT
>LOND01000143.1:206129-216463 GCA_014220965.1 Paragonimus kellicotti | reverse complement strand
ATCGACATACCATCACGACCCCTGACACGTTCGCTAGCCCCAACGTACGTTTCAGTGATATCCATGTTGACATAGTCGGGCCGTTGCCGTATTCAATAGGTCATCGCTATATCTTGACGTGCGTTGACCGTTTCACCAGATGGCAAGTGACAATACCCCTCCCTAACACGAATACGGAAACGGTTGCGCCAGCGTTCATGGATGGGTAGATCTCAAACTACGGTGTTCCAACTACTGTGACCGCTGATAGAGGCACACAATTCCAATCAACGCTGTCCAGGGACTCTAACCGGTTCAACCGGTTGCTCGGGGTCGATCACATCAAAACCACTGCATACCATCCGGCAGCAAATGGTCTGGTCGAACGCTTTCATCGTCAGCTGAAGGCCGCTTTAAAAGCCCAACTAGACCCCCAGCGTTGGACCGATCACTTGCCCCTTGTCATGCTTGGAATTCGATCGGCTGTTAAAGAAGACATTGGTTGCACGACCGCAGAATTAGTTTACGGCACGACACTTCGCCTCCCTGGTGAACTGTTTTACAAGTCGAACGCCGGCCAAACTAATTTTGACGCTACCACTTTCGTGCAACAGTTGAAGTTATCCATGTCAAAAATCCGGCCTCAGCCTACCAGGTTAAACACCAAACAAGAACAAAAGCACTCCAATCTGGACTTTTGTGATTTTGTTTTCGTTCGTGTCGACGCCACTCTCCAAAAACCATACTCCGGACCATTTCGTGTGATTAAACGGTTCCCTAAGTTTTCGTGATCGATCGCAACGGATCCCACGATACAGTGAGCATTGACAGACTTAAAGTTGCTCATGTCGAACCTCACTTAGATCCTCCCATCGCTCCTGAAGTCGATCCTACTCCTGGTGACTCGCAGTCTACCCAGCCCATGTGTAACGAACAGCCCGTACCTCCTCAGTTCAACCCGAAACCCCCTGTTGATCTTCCCCGCACTCGCTCAGGCCGAACCGTCAGATGGCCAAAAGTTTTCAAAGAGTATTGTGCTTAACATTTCCTCATTTTATCGAGCGTTTCCATCCTTCTAACGCTCTAGGGGGAGTTCTATAGGGTATTGTACATATTTTCATATTTCGCTTATTTTTATATAGTCTACAGCACTTGTTCTTGTACAAAATGAACACCACTTGTTTGAATTGATTCTACTTAGCAATACACTTTTGGTGCGCGCGTCTCGTCTCCTTGGTGCTCCTGTTCCGCATAGATCGGGATTGCCTATAGTGAGCTATTCAGCGACTATTGGCGTTTATATCATTGTATTAGGCTAGCCCCTTGCAAGGCGGCATAGGCGTAAACAATATGGTCCATGATAGGGATTTTTGAGCATTCAGGGCGTTTACCCAAGGATCGTGCGTATTGCTCGGGACGATTAAAAGTGAATTACTACTTCACTCATTGCTGTCTGCAAAATTCCGTAAGGTGCTCTTTGGGAACACCATATGTAGGCAGGATCAGTAAGAAAGCACTTCGCAGTTTCTTAAAAAAACAAACTCACAAGAATGAATCCTATTTGAGTGTATCAGGGATATAGTCCATAGTTTTGGCAATATAAAGGAAACATCCCATTATTTAAGTAGCACACACTCAGTTAGTACCCGTTACAGTGTCATGACCTCACGTGCCGTAGATGTTTTACTACGCCCATACCTCCCAACCATGTAACTATAGCCAACATCCTACAAGGTCTTGAGCGCAGATGTATTCAAAAAGGAGCCAGACAAGTGTTTCAACAACCTTCTTTCTAATTCGTACTAATCGAAGTGTGATTTGTTTATGCTGGTCATCGCAACCAGGATTTGTCATCTTTTCTTTTATCCCTACCCTTCGACCACTACCGCATCGACAGAAAACGCAGTCTGGTCAATCTCCGGATCACACCAGTCAAGCATCAGGACGTCAACAGGCGCAGGCCTTCATCAAGTCCTGGATTTGATATTTGAGATTGGAGATTTGTGACTAGACTTCCCTTCCGATTGGCCATTAGAGCCAAAACAATCGAACCAATGAAAACCCGGGCAAGGCAGACTCCGGATAGAGAATGTGCATGGCTACAGGAGGTTTTGCGTAAGCGTGTTATCAGAAGTTACGGTTCTCTCCGGTACACAGGACTTTCTAAAGTATACGGGACATCTGCATATAGCTCTACACGGGCTTCGTAATACTAGATAATGTCAGACTAGTCTCATGAAGTGGACATTAATGTCCACACGGCAATTGCCGTACTCACGGACGTTGTTTTACTCAACTTCTCATAAGTAGTCGATAGTGTAGATCATGGTTTGTTAAACAAACCTAGAACACTAGTCTTTGAGAGCGGTCTGATTAATTGGCTCCAGGACTATTTGCAGAACCGCTTTATCCAGGTCAATAGAGTCCCCTCATCTAGTATGGCAGTTTTCAGCGGGGTCCCGCAAGGTTCCCTTCTTGAACCCCGACCGTTTACACTATTCGTGGACAAAGTACCCGACTTCGTAAGTTCTAAAATGCTGATGTGTGCGGATGATATCGAAATTTTTCATGCTATTCACACCTTGTAGGACAAAGAGGCACTAAGAAATGACTTAGGTATTCTATCGCGTTGGACCTGCTTAGCCGCGTACTCGGCTAGTGCACTACGGAGACTTTCAAAGGAGTGTTTGCTAATTACATCCATCCCCATCTGAAGTTAGTATCCAGGCTTGTGTTTTCTTCTTGAGGCAAAACATCGATATGTTAAAAGGGGTTCAACGTATCACCACAGAACGCGTACATGGATTGTCTTACAACCCTACTCGGACAGGCTCCGTGCACCAAACCTGTTTATTCTTGAATACAGGCTTGCGAGGATTTGATATTTCTTCACAAGATCCATAATGAGTTCCACCCAAATCGGCACCTGTTCACATTTTCCCCTACACACAACCTGCGTTGTCACTCGTGGAAGCGGCGTTCACGCCCTCTGCACGGACAGCATTGTTCTCCTGTGCGTGTTTGTTGCCCATGGAACTCACTACTGAAAGTGACAACGCAGGCGGTAAATACGCAGTCATTTAAACTGAGGCTAAGTAAACACGTCGAGGAGAACTGTTCACATGCAACCTTTGGGGTCTCAACTATCGTCTTCGGCAAAAGCCCGATTTTTGATCGAGTAATTGAATAGTCACCTAACCCCCGGGTTGTTTGTTGTCTGTTCGTTCTGTGCTTAGTTCCTCCCTCGTGAAAGCCTGAATCATGCGCAATGCATAGGGCACGCCGTTGGCCTTCATTTTTTTATCAGATCTCTTCTACTCACTTCTCTTCTCCTCTGAAAATGTAATTGTTCGATCAAACCGTCTCGAAAGCAAATGAGAATCTGTGAATCACTCTGGTCCCACATGAAACTGTTATTGTGAACCCTGTTCTGTTGTTTTTTGCAACGCATTACTATTACAGTTTGTTCCTACGGAACTCACACAAGCCATTTACTGTCCGTCACCAAGTCATCGGCCGTCATACAAAACCTCGGACCACCTGGAAACGCAAGTTTCTAGGTCCATCAACCCTCGTGAATTCTTTTGAATCCTGAAGAAATGGAAGTATTTCGAAAAATTCGTGGTCAGTGCAAATGGAAAATACTTCATAGTCGTTTCCAAGAGCAATCAAATGTGTTCAAACTTGCACGTTCAAACAAAGGATTTCACTTCGTAAACATGCTCCACCGTCGTGAGGACTCACCTTCAACTCTGTCCTTGCGTCGGTCAAACGATGATCCAGTGCTTGATATGCAGGTGCGAGGTCGACTGCTCAGGTTCCCCTGATCAGTACGATTCTTCTTCCGACCTCACGTGGGCTTCAGGTTTTCTGGAGTGCAACTATAGAAAAACTGCTGTAGCACTGCTCTCTCCAAGTACAGTGTCAATGTAGGAGCAGTTAGACATGTAGAAAAGTATGACCTTGTCGTTCACCTGTCACTCCCACCAAGCAAATAGATGTATGACGAAGCTTTAAATTCAAGTTGTAGAACAGGCATTAACAATAATTGGCAGAGGGCTATTCCAAAGGACAATCACCTCGTGACGGAAAAAATTTCCGTCAAGATTTTGAGGTCTCCTTTTTATTGACCCCGTAGACCGTTTGGACCTGCCAGAGTAGGCTTTCCCTATCACCCCTTCAGAAAAAGTAAGAAAGTGAAAATGAAGTTTCCGCAGAGTTTTCGGTATTCCAGAGGGTAAAAGTCAAGGATTTATAGACGAAGCTCGTACGTAACGTTCCGAAGATCTGTTGCAAATTTCGTCACAGCTCGCTGTACATGTTCGAGTGCAGTTGTCTTTCTTAAGGCCAAAATAAACAGCTAGGTTGGCGTACTCAAGCAATGGTCATAATGAGTTTGAAAAGCCTTGCCAGTTCGAGGAAACGTCCGTTTTGTCATGCCTAGAACAGTAGGTCCTTTTTTGGCCGCCTTTTCTTGATGGAATGAAAAGGACAAATTGGACGTTAATCATACGCCCAAGTGTTTTTAAGACACCTTGGCAACATTCACTTTCGTTTGTGTATATCATGTTACGAAGACGTTGCCAGAATTGTCACCAAGAGGCATCTACACACTTGTTGTCATTGATAAGATGATGCCACTCCACTGATGATTGCCTAACTGCATTGAGGTCAGCTTGTGTTGGGACCATGGGAGTTCCAGATTTTCATGACTGGATATCTTCATCGGTAAACCATTTATATATGTTAAAAATACTAGTTGAACAAGAACAGATCCTTATAGTATACCCGCTGAGATAGGTGCGAGAGAGTAGAGATCACAGCCGAGCTCGTTTGCATCCCAGTGGGTAGTCGCTGGTGCCCTGACAAACCCAGTATATGGATTAAGGTCTGTTAACACAAGTCTGAAAAGCTTCGTGTATTCACTATATCGGTGTACGTTGCAACGGATAGCTATCCAGATGCTACCAAGAATACGTCCCTTGACGCTCTCGTCGACCTGTTGAAACAGTCTGACAGCTTGCTAGACGGCGACTTGAACGCTCAACTTAGTCGTCTTTTTCCGGATGAGTAGCAACTCGGTGGTACAATCAATGTCGAGATACACCGAACTGATATTGATAAAAGACCGCTACACTTAAACGCATCTTACAGACTATATTTCGAATACCGCATTCCAGCACAAGAACAGGTATTGTGTCACACAGAGACCGTCCGTGTGCATCTCAGACATGGACACAACCCCATCATATAACAGTCAGTTACAGGTGGCGCCACTCTGTTAAGGACTGTCGTGCCTTTTGGAGCAACCACCTGGACTCGGACCATGCTGTTGTGCGTGCCCGTTTTGTTTCGTCCCTTGTCTAGAAATCACACTCGTAAATGCAAGTTGGTTAACTGGCATTTAAACGAGGAAATTGGAAGGAACGCTTATCAGGAAGTATTAATGAACAGATTTTTCAGTCCCAGTCAGGCAAGAGAACCTGAAGACAAATCGCAATAGCTATTAAAACCTTCCGTGAAGGGGCATATTCCGAAGGAGCTGTGTGGATGCGATAGAACTGGATTTATGTCACGTCGATCAACTTTGTGAACAAGTGTTACTTGAATCTACTTCATTCTTAGTATGATGACGACCGTCGAGAACTTAAACGCAAGCTGACCAAAGCTTGCGCAAACCGTGAGCATACTTGGTCGAACAATCAAAAGAGATAGATCAAACCTTTTTTTATCTGAAAAATGCCTTTTTCCCTGATCCTCGGTTGTGCTGGTCATCGAGTCAGTATATGTGAAATCATGTGTGACAAATATGGTTCGTTTATCATCAGCAAGTCACGCCGTGTTGACAAGGGGACTGAACACTTTGAGGAACAGTGCAGCTTATTCAGCCGAACCATACGGATAATGAGACCCGAGTAGTCAGTTATTGCGTTCCAGACGGCCCTCCGTCGGAAGCAGAAGTGGTCCTGGAGCTCAAAGTTATTGAAGCGTAACAAGGCTCCTGGACCAGATCTCCTCTCTCTTTCTCTTTTCAAGTGATAGTGAGGATAGGTTGATAATACAAAACTCCTTCAGGAAATTTGCGAATCTGAAGAGGCACCTCGTGATTGGTGCTTATCAACAGTAATTCCCGTTTTCAAAAGGGGGGTCGAAGTCTATGTGACAACCACAGAGGCATCAGTCTAGTGTCTGTTGCCTCCAGGTTACTCTCTCTCCCTCTCTCTCTCTCTCTGGTCTCATCTTACGTCCGCTCACTAAGCCCAGATACAGGAATGTACACGAAGAACAGGCAGGATTCCGATCTGGTCGAGGGTGCGTTGACCACATTTTTACCTTGCGACGGATCTTGGAACATCGGCACTCTTATAGGCAGCCGACGGTCGTGGTCTTTTGGACCTGAAGGCTGCTTTCGATTCAGTTGCTCGTAACGTTTTCTGGAACTGTCTTCTCCGCACGAAATTTTCAAAGAAATATATGAATTTGTTAAGACCACTGCTTGCTCACTCCGTAAACGTTGGTAATTAACCTGAACCACAGTTACTTTTTCTTATGTGATCACATCGCTTAACTGGTGCCTACGTATGACACACAAGTATGAAAATCCCGAGGTATTATTACATTTCATTTTTGACGCTAGTTTAATAGACGTATTTCCAATACACCGTTCGTTGAACATTGCGGATTCGCTTCTGTGTTGTTCACTGCTTTGGATGAACCGAATTTCATGTTCTGGAATCAACGTGTTTTCGTGGACATTTCTTTAAGCGTAACATAACCGGCTCACGTCCCGGTTTTACTAGAATTCGGCAAATGAAGTCGACATATTGATGTGATTTCCTACATCTTTCGGCAATCTTCAGAATATAGCACTGTGTTATGCACATCAACTGAAGCTTACAGTGGTCGTTAACACTTGCTCAGCTGGTCGACAGATATGGCAACACAATATGTTGGAATGCCGCAGTCAGTTTTTCTCTACTGGTCTATGCTTTACGGCGTGTATCGCGCGGTGATTCACTATGGACGGCACCCGTGTATTGATGTTGGTTCTGAAGCTCCGATATATTGGAAAATATTTAACTAATCTATCAAACTTAGCGTAATTCACAGCATACATTTCATAGTCTTTCCCTATCGTTTACAGTAAAAAAATTTCCATCGGCAATTAACTCGTTGCCTGGATCGCAAATTGCGTCTTCTTAGAAACATCCATAGACTGCGGAATGTGGTCTACGACAGGTTTAACAGGCTTAATTTTGCATGCTGACCTTTCTATCCTCTGTGACCAATTGACTAACTAACTGACAGTGTATCCTGAAGTGTCTTGCTCCTGATAGACATTTCCACGAGTACCGATATATTCTCCTTTCTACCCAAGGATATCCGTCCAGTGAAAGAACACACATTGCAAGCAAAACGATATGCAGTAGTGAGCTCGCTTTTATCAGCAGCCACAAATGGATCGAGTCTCCGTGTTGATTGGTACTGAAAAACCCTTAAGGTAGTGAAGCAGCTAATTGGTGCAAGTCGCTCCATAGTTTTTCCCCAACAAATATTGAACCAAACCGTAATTCAAACCGTAATTTTGGTAGCCTACCTAAGTCCATTTATCCTTTCTATATGAGTTAATCTTCAACTGACAACATTTTTACTTTTGAAGGCACGTCTGTATATATAGAAATGCTGCAACTCAAGGTTGGTAATAAAAGATAGATTATCAGCAGTTGTACTGAAAGAGTGTGCTAAAAGCCTGGCTGCAACTTTTGCAGATATGCCTACCGATTGTACCGCAGAGAAGTTAAATGCCAGCTGCTGGGGAACTGCTAAAACCACATAGGCGTCAAAGAACGGCACATCCAAATTTCGACCGATCACATGCACCTTGGTGGTGCTGAAAGTTTTCGAGAAGGTTATCTTAGAACGCCCGATGTTGCAAAGTGACATTCTCTGGATTAATATTATACTGACGGGGATAGGAAGGAGTTGCTTATAGTCAGCATGGAATTGAGCAGGATAACTTCCTGTTCTGTGTAAGCTGGTTTAATTCGGTCAGTGGACACGAACTTTGTGGTAAAGAAAAATTTCTCCACGCTTAACTACATTGAAGGGGCGGAAGTATCGTCTTTGTAATAGTTTCTTGATGGTATCTCGGCACATGAACCCACATTCACAGGTGAGTAAGTCGTGGGATTTTCGTTCGGCTTCGTTGTTGAGTAGGTGTGAAACGAAAGTTGGACAAGGGTGAGATATGTCCTACGTGGGTCTAACTGTGTCGGGGGTTAAATCATTCTCCAGGGAGCTGTAAAGTGGCATCGTAAATTAATTCAGAGAGAATAGAGCCATTGTCCTACATTAACGGTATTCGGACCCCAGTGAGAATCAGCGGCAAACGCTCACGACACTTTATCGGATCCAACTTTGCGACTATCGACACTTTTAGTTACCGGTGGGAACGTTGGACTAATCCATCAATACAGGGATGGTAGACTGTGGTCTTGATGTGGTAACAGTCAAGCAAGTGTGTAAAGTCACGGACTAGATTAGACTGGAATTAGGTGTCTTAATCAGTGGTGATTGTGGTCCGTCACAACGAGACTGGACCTTGACGTGGTGTGACGGCTTGCGCATCTCGATGACCTATTGGGCTAAACTGGACGGTGTGATCACCACACCGACAGAGTTGTTAAGATGTGTAAGACAGCTACCCTCGCGCCATTCGGGTGGCTAGATCGTCTCACAGTAATTCCCGGTGTTTCAAAAAGGGATCATCAGGAAGTCTAATTGATAGCTACAACCTTACAGATGGTCATCATGGCTTGGTATCTGTTGCTTCCAAGTTACTCACTGGTCTCATTTTACGTCGGCTCACTAAACCCAGAGAAAGCCAGATACGTGAAGAACAGGCAGGATTCCGATCCAGCGGTCGAGGGTGCATTGACCACATTTTTACCTTGCGACGGATCTTGGAACATCGGCACTCTTATAGGCAGCCGACGGTCTTGGTCTTTTTGGATCTGAAGGCTGCTTTCGATTCAGTTGCTCGTAACGTTCTCTGGAACTGTCTTCTTCGCAAGGGAGTATACAGAGAAATACGTGAATCTGTTGAGATCACTGTATGCTCACTCTGCAAGCAGGGTGAGGGTTTATGGACAGCTGTCTCGGGAGTTCATCACTTCTAGTGGTGTTCGTCAAGGTGTCCGATTTCCTTTCCTGTTCAATTTTGTCATGGACGACATTTTAGAGGGTGCGCTTAAGGAGTCCAGTGGACTTGGTGTTGAGCTTCTTCCTGGCGCTCGGTTGACCGATCTGGAGTACGCGGACGACATTGTCTTACTTAGCCCCTCTGCCGAAGACATGCAGACCATGCTGAACAAGGTGAATGACCGGGCTGGTTTGTATGGAATGCGCTTCGCACCTTCAAAGTGCAGTGTTACTTCAAGACTGGGGCATTTCCACTCCTACTTTCTTTATTGCAGGTAATCCGCTTGAGACTGTGGACAGTTTCACTACTTGGGTAGCATTATCTCGTCAGCTTGTAATATTGCTGATGAGATATCAACGAGGATAGCAAAGGCACGAGTTGCCTTTGCCAACCTGCGTCATCTGTGGCGTCGGAAAGACGTTCGATTGTCGCTGAAAGGAAGAGTATATAATGCTTGTGTGCGTTCTGTTTTGCTCTATGGTTCGGAAACGTGGCCTGTTCGCAAGGAAGATATCAACAAGCTTGCTGTATTTGACCATCGTTGTCTCCGCCAGTTAGCCCACATTAAGTGGACTGATCGCGTGAGCAATACGGCAGTTCGCCGGCGCGTATTCCGGAACGCTCGGGATGCGCGATCGATCGGTCAACTACTCACGTTGCACAGCCTGCGATGGTTAGGTCACGTACTCCGTATGCCAGCTGAGCGTTTACCGTACCGGGCATTATATACTGAGACCACCAACAGTTGGGTGAAACCACGTGGTGGTCAAGCGACAACGTGGTCACGAAATATGAGAACCCTGACTGCTCCACTGAGTAAAGTGGGTAGGTGTCGCCTGCCTGGATGGGGTCCTCGTGATCACTCAAACCGCTGGTTGGAGACGCTATCCGAGATGGCGGCGTGTCGCAGTCAATGGCGTACCTGCATCCATACCATTTCTAGTTTTGCTTAGACTTCTATTAATTTTCAACCTTCTTAGTAACGTTTTCTTCTAGGATATTCCACGTCACTGTTGAGGTGAGCGGCAGCCCGAGCCACAGTACCTTTTGGTCAGGCTCATGGCTGATGATGATGATGATGAACCCCCAACCTGGAGGACCAGAGGACTGGGTTTGTCAGACCTCTACCCATTGGCCTGCCTGGCATGAGTGA
>LOND01000143.1:176198-197856 GCA_014220965.1 Paragonimus kellicotti | reverse complement strand
ACAATCACCATCATAGCAGCCATGAGCCTGAGCAAAAGGTACTGTGGCTCGGGCTGCCGCTCACCTCAACAGTGACGTGGAATATCCTAGAAGAAAACGTTACTAAGAGGTTGAAAATTAATAGAAGTCTAAGCAAAAGAACTAGAAATGGTATGGATGCAGGTACGCCATTGACTGCGACACGCCGCCATCTCGGATAGCGTCTCTAACCAGCGGTTTGAGTGATCACGAGGACCCCATCCAGGCAGGCGACACCTACCCACTTTACTCAGTGGAGCAGTCAGGGTTCTCATATTTCGTGACCACGTTGTCGCTTGACCACCACGTGGTTTCACCCAACTGTTGGTGGTCTCAGTATATAATGCCCGGTACGGTAAACGCTCAGCTGGCATACGGAGTACGTGACCTAACCATCGCAGGCTGTGCAACGTGAGTAGTTGACCGATCGATCGCGCATCCCGAGCGTTCCGGAATACGCGCCGGCGAACTGCCGTATTGCTCACGCGATCAGTCCACTTAATGTGGGCTATTTGGCGGAGACAACGATGGTCAAATACAGCAAGCTTGTTGATATCTTCCTTGCGAACAGGCCACGTTTCCGAACCATAGAGCAAAACAGAACGTACACAAGCATTATATACTCTTCCTTTCAGCGACAATCGAACGTTTTTCGACGCCACAGATGACGCAGGTTGGCAAAGGCAACTCGTGCCTTTGCTATCCTCGTTGATATCTCATCAGCAATATTACAAGCTGACGAGATAGTGCTACCCAAGTATGTGAAACTGTCCACAGTCTCAAGCGGATTACCTGCAATAAAGAAAGTAGGAGTGGAAATGCCCCAGTCTTGAAGTAACACTGCACTTTGAAGGTGCGAAGCGCATTCCATACAAACCAGCCCGGTCACTCACCTTGTTCAGCATGGTCTGCATGTCTTCGGCAGAGGGGCTAAGTAAGACAATGTCGTCCGCGTACTCCAGATCGGTCAACCGAGCGCCAGGAAGAAGCTCAACACCAAGTTCCACTGGACTCCTCAAGCGCACCCTCCAGAATGTCGTCCATGACAAAATTGAACAGGAAAGGGGAAATCGGACACCCTTGACGAACACCACTAGAAGTGATGAACGCCCGAGACAGCTGTCCATAAACCCTCACCCTGCTTGCAGAGTGAGCATACAGTGATCTCAACAGATTCACGTATTTCCCTGGTACTCCCTTGCGAAGAAGACAGTTCCAGAGAACGTTACGAGCAACTGAATCGAAAGCAGCCTTCAGGTCCAAAAAGACCAGACCGTCGGCTGCCTATAAGAGTGCCGATGTTCCAAGATCCGTCGCAAGGTAAAAATGTGGTCAACGCACCCTCGACCTGGATCGGAATCCTGCCTGTTCTTCACGACCAGTACAACCACGGATCAGGGAAAAAAGCCTTCTGCAATTTCCCAGATAAAAAGGCCCTTTCCATCTCTTTCGACTGTTCGACCAAGTAGTGCTCATTATTCCATCCAGCAGCAATTACAGTTCAGCCCGCATGACTATTTGCATGGAACTCCGGAAGCATCCACGAGAGTATAGTGAGGCTGGATGGACGCAACGCGCTATAGAAATGTAACAAGCCGCTGCTACCGAAGACTCTCGAAGGCTTTTCAATCTTATGTGAGTTACTGGTAGCACGAAGCCAGGTGCGAGCAAGACAATCTGCGAATCCAATGGTGAACCTAATTCTGGTCTGCAACGATGCTTAGGACGCCGGGCTAAGCATTTCCAACAACAGTGCAACTGGCTACCCGCGCCACCGACCACGTCTTTGAATGTGTCAACGATTCTGCATCCTCGGAAACAGAAGTCTTACTTGAGATTAAGTTTTTGAAACGTCATAAGGCACCCAGCACAGGCGAACTCCCTCCTGCTTTTTCGTAGGTGAAGGCCCGGGCTTAATTAAAGAATGGATGGCTTTACTCCAGGAACTCTGCATCAGTTAGGTTGTTCCAAATGGTTGGAGTTTGGCTAACGTCTTTCCCATCCTTAAAAAGAGTTCACACTTCGTGTGCAAATCATCGAGGAATTGGTCCGATTCTTATTGCGTCAATGTTGCTTGTGTTGTGACCTTCCTGGTAGAGAAAGACATGAACAAACGCAAAGACCAAGAGTAGTATCTCTATCACGAACGAACGCAACTGCACGAAAATCAGAGCGCAAGTATCGGAACCCAACTCTCGCAACTTAGAACCCCCAACAAGTAAGGAAAAAGACGGCCTTCAAACGAGCTTTATTTGCTGCTCAGCCCGAAGGCAAAATAGTGGTTTACAGCAACTGTATTTATAGGTTTTGAGCGGCCTTGGGCCTAGGCCACTCAACGGACCAATCAGAGGCGAGCGCGAATTCTCGAATGTTCGAGAATTCTGGCGGGCATTCAAATTCCCAAAAATGAAAAATCCATTTTCTCTGGCAAATAAGGCGAATTTTCGGGAAAAATATCCTTTCCCAACATCCTGCAGTCATTGTACTTCGTTGACTAGGCGAAAAGCGCGAAGAACATATCTGTGAGAAGCAAGCTGGGTTTTGCCCTGGTCATGGTTGCATTGATCACATCGTCACTCTCCACCAGATGTTTGAACCTCTCCCATTCATATAAAAGGTCGACAATTGTCTTTCTGGACATCAGAGAGGCCTTTGGCTCAGTTGACAAAGCTGCTCTCTGGGGTCTCTATGGCAGTAGGTTGTGCCCGAGAAGTTTGTGAACATCTTGACAACAATGTGCTGTCGGACCTCGGGCAGGGTTAGGACTTATGGTAGCGTGTCACCGACAATTAGTATCTCCAGCGGAGTGCGACAAGATTGTCCAACGTCTCCCTTCTTATTCAACTTTTCAGTAGATGAGATCTTTGAGTGTACCATGACAGTGTGAGTATGATTGTATGGAACTGCTTTTAGGCATCAGAATATGCAGACGACATCACCCTAATCTGCAAGAGCTCACAGGGAGTCCAGAACATCTTAGACAGATTAGAGGCTTCAGTTTGTCAGTTTGGTATGGCCTTTGCATCTAATAACTGTAAGGTGGTTTCCCAAGATTGGTCGGTCTCTGCGCCTGCCCTCACTCTTGTCGGTGAGAAGTTGGAAGTAGTTGGGAAGTCTATTTACTTTGGGAGCTGTATCGGCTCTGGTAAGATGTCTGATGAGATCATAAATCGCATTATAAAGGCTCGGATGGCGTTTGCCAACTTACGTTATCTGTGGCGTCGGCATGATCTCAGTCCTTCTGTGAAAGATCGAGTGTACAATGCCACTGTAAGGGCAGTCCTATTGTACGGCCCCGAAACCTGGTCCACCGGCGCGGAGGATGTTCACAGAGTATCCGTTTTCGACCATCGGTGTCTCCGAAGCATTAGCGTGTCCGTGATTCGAAATGCCTATCCACGGTTTAATCAAAATGGAAATCGGTTATCGAACCCCCAGTAAAGTCCAAAAGTCTGCGTGTCTACACGCTAGCGTTAGGACTAGGATCATGGAGATTGATCTTGTGCATCGGCGTCTCAGTCAGCTTTATCTGCAGCTCCTCGTACTGCTTCTGCTGCTACCGAAGGAGCACCTGGATTTGATCAAACGCAAGTGACGTCATGATTTCATCGTCACCAACGGTTATAATTATCAAAAAACCGTAACGATAAACCAACCTTTCACAAGGAAAGATCGCACGTACAGAAAAATGAACGTTCAGAACCTCCAATCCCCAAAAACCACAAGCCTTTCCATCCAAGAAGCAAAGAAACGAGATAAAAATGAATTTATTCGCACTGTAACAATTACTGTACAATCGTGTTCTACTTGTAGATTAAAACTTACCTTGAGGAAAAGATGGACTTTCTACTACCCTCTAGAGAATCTCCATGCAATCTGACCGGTCGGCTGACGTGTAATCGACATATTGGAGCAAATGTTAAACTTGTGGAGCATTGTATCACAAATCGGACTGCAGATTTGAAATCTGCGGTCAAGATTTGCCCATCAAGTAGACAACGGTGCTGGAACCATTTGCATCTCTGGGGCAGAACATCCCCAAACCCCCAGGTTTCAGAGAGTACTTGTCAGTAACTTTCCGACGATCTCGTGGTAGAGTGGGAACATTGTAAACACCAATGTTTACCAATGTTTGCCAATGCTTACCAAGAAGACAATCATCACTCCAGGTCACAGAAAGCGAAGAAAAATCGGAGATCAAAGTAACTAGAGAATGTGGTAGTAGATGATTAGTTTCATTGCCATGAGGACGATGTTTCTGACCGTTCGGGGCTGTCGCGGGTGAACATTATACTTGCTTGATCTAAGTTGCGTTTTCTATGAACGGTTTTTATTACACCCTGATCCGCTTGACCTAACCCCCAGTTGGATATCTCAGATTGTAATAATCTAACTGTTCACTGAAACTTTTGCGCCGCTTTCGCGTTTTTCAGTTTATATATCCGAAGGTGTTTTTCACTCACTACAACTTCTTACCAGATATACACTTGCAAGCCGCCCTGTTTCTTTTCCTCGATCTGTATCCAGTCGGTTGGTTACTTTTGCGTATCATACTCGTATGGTTTCAATCCGTTAATCTTGTTGACTCACTTATTCGGACTGATGAACTTTGTTCCTGGCTGATCGTCTTAGCGTTCATTGCCCTATTGCTTAGCTTTCCATTGCGCTGGGATTATTGGGGAAGCCCGTGTATGACGTACTATATAAGCATTTGTCTTGGAACTTTACCGGTACGCGCCGTTACTTTGACGAGGGTCGTTCCTACGCAACAAATCTCCTGATATTCGGTGCACAGTGGATGAAAGCAGTGTAACTGGGTAACGATGTTGATAGTGTTTGCGTTTGCTTCGTCAGTTCACGCAGTATTAGACTAGAATATCATTACTTAATAGAGCTGATAATTCTTGTGCCCATCGAGTATGCATATCATCGTAGACAGGCACGGACATAATGATATGTATTTGGGCGCTACTTACCTATGATATGAGTTAGATGAATATTTTGGTGAGTGGATATACTACTGACTTTGTATGTAGCTGTGTGGGTTTTGGCGGAGTAAGCCTGTGCGATAGGCAGTTGGGTTGACGCTGTTGTGTCTTAGAATGGGCAACCAGTTAGTTGTGTGAAGTGGCCATGAGTTGTGTACTTGCATTCGTTTGCCTGTTGCGTCATCTAGCGATTTTTTTTCGTTTTCCTCATTTCCTTAGCTAATTTGCTTGTTTTCGACGAGGTCGTTTGCTGTAGATTGATACAAGTATTTATTTGTGTGCCCTGTCAACTGTCTGGCTAATTCTCACACTTTGGTTTCCAGCTGGATTGCTCATTTCGTTTGTAGACAACTTCCAATTCCATACTTCGCGTCATTCTGTTGTGACTTTGATCTTAAAATAAATAATGGATTTCCAGCATCGTGTTGGTGGCAAAACGGGTTCCGGCGGTGTTGCTTCGGATTCTGAAGCAAATAGGGATAGGCGTGAACGTCTAAGGCAGTTGGCTTTGGATACCATCGATTTGAACAAAGATCCCTATTTCATGAAAAACCACCTTGGAACTTACGAATGTAAACTTTGTCTGACTCTCCACAATAATGAAGGAAGCTACTTGGCTCACACACAAGGTTAGTTTTGGGAACCCACCTTGGTCCTGATCGGTTTCGCTGAATGAATAAACCTTATCGCCTTCAGTTTCATTTATGCATTTGTCCTACTGCCTAGTGGGCCCCGTTTTATAAATTAATTTTTCTGTGTGGTTAATTTTTATGCGGATCAATTTTCTGTGTTTTTCGAGTTGGCTGACCGGTAGTTGCATCGGCAGTTGAACCCAAGGTTACAGGTTCAGGATCGGTCAGCTGGGATATGTTGCTTTTTATGTTTGACGATACAGCAGTTTTAAATCCACATAGAATTCAAAGAACACCGGATCGTTTACTAAGTAAAACAGATTGAATCCCTCCCATGCTGGTTCCCCGGTTAACCACAGGGCTCGTAACTGGAGTCTTCACGCGGAGTGGTAGCTAAATGATTTCGCGATCGTGAATGTTGCTGTTGCTTGATTGAGTTATCTGTGAATTATGGCAGTTAATGAAGCTGGACCGTGGAAGTCACGATCTGCTGTCTTACTCTCACTTGCAAATCAGTTTTTTGTACGATATATATGCACCCCGGTGTTGAATGTTCAGGTACATAGTTCTAACGGAGAAGCCGGACGTTCAGGCCCCGGTTTCTGTTTATACTTGTTGTAAAGTGATTGGATTGGAGCGGTTCCCTGGTTGCCGAAAGTTCAGCCAATCAGAACTCACTCACAAGCTGCTGCAAACGGAACTGCGGTCGATCTGCGCCAACCAATCAAAAACTGTGATCAGCGGCTTCGCCGAATTTGTTTGTAATGATCGGTGACTAAAACAAGTTGTTTGGGCGCGTGTCAGATTTAAACAACCGAGTTGCTTAGGGCAGGGTCATGGAAGGTAACAACCAACGGGCTAATCAAAACGCAAAACGGTTGTCTTCCAATAACAACCGTAAACACTGTTGTTTCTCTATAAAAGGCTATTGTTTTCCCGGTAAATTGAAATGACTTCGTGCCGCTCAGACCATTGTTGTTCGGGTTTTCCCAGGTTTCATAAACCAATACGTGACACTGATGAACCAACTTTGTGCAACGTAGAGACACCGTGGGACAGCGTTTTTAAAAAGTGGGGATTCCAGCGATAGTCCTGTAAAAGAAGACAACAGAAACAAGCGTGAGCCAAAGACCCAGTAAAACATGCACACGACTTACACAATTGAAAACAAAAATGCCGCCAACAACACAGCAGCACGCTGCGTTATAGAGTCCATCATTCTTAGTTCCGCCCTTTCTCCTTATTTTCAAACAGGGACCTTTTTTCTACGGTTTTATGACAATGAAGCGTCAACGTCAAGCAGTGGGGTGCTTCTGTCGATGGCGATGACAAATAACACTGTGACATTGTTTCTCGCAAAATCTACTAAGTATATCCCTCGGCTAATAGTCAAGTCTCAGACAGTTCATTTGCAATATTACCAGTTAGGTTGCAATAAGTTTAAGGAAGATGTTCAGCTTTAAGCGCTGGTCTTTATCGGTTGAAAGATGCTTGACGTTTCCATTCAACACTCGGAACGTTTATGCCTCTTTATATTTGAACATCTTAACCTGCAGCTTGTAACTGCACTATACAGTGGTTTCATTCTCCGTTAAGTGTGATGGCTAATAGTGACTGTTTTTAACTAACCAACGCTTCAACCATCCAACTGAACAATGACCACTATTGATGACCACACTTGGTTTATTCAGCGCATTGCCTGATATCATTGCAGGCACAATGTCACAACCTTTCATAAGGTGACGGCTGTGTTCACCTTATTTTCACTCTAAAGAAGGCATTGTTTAGGGCCTACCAGCTCTTTTGACTAACTAAGTTGAGCTGCTTCAGAATGAGATTTTGTGACCGCTGAAATACGATATCATTTGCATCGCTGAAACAGCAATCCGTCAGAGAACCCATTTACTCCCATCTTGACTCACACCACTTCGTTTTCCGTACCTCCTTTGTTTTGTCGTTTGTTCAGAGACAGTCTGTTTGTAAACAAAATTTCCATTTGGAAGCTAGTTGACTAGGGTACTCAAAACGTCCATCAAATAGCACTTGCTGTTAAACTGCCCGAGTCAAAACATTGGAGCAATCCAAAGGAACATTGGGCAAAATGTGTACAGCTGTGTGAGCCTCTTTTGAAGAGGTCTGTTTCAGAACAATGTCATGCCGATGGCAGAAATAAGCCTCCGCTTATTCAGCAAAACTTATAAACAAACGTCGTTTAATTCTACTGACTCCGAATACCGTAAGGGCTGGTGTGAACTGGAACGCAAACTCGCTGAGAGTCTGCGTAATCATTGTAATGATCGAGCGGGCGGAGTAGATGGAGTACACACTTTGGTCAGGAAATAATTAAGTACTGTTTTCTCTTGTTGGTGGTTGCTGTAGCTGTCGATAAGGTGTTAATGAAGCTGTGTGGGAAAAAAATACCTCAGGAATCTACGGCTTGTCGAGGTGGCCTGACAGATCGGCTGAGCACTATGGAGGACAATTTATTTAGTCAGATCCGTCCATTCCACGACGATAGACTTCGTATGATTAATTATGGAATTTTCGACTATCCTCTGTTGGGAGCCGAGGTGGCTTTGGAGTTTACATTACTGAAGCGTAATAAAGCTCATCCGTACCTTATTTATCCATTTCCTTTTAAAGATAGCGGTGGGATATTGTTGTTTGAATCAACCACATTCCTTCGTTCAATGTGTGAAACTGAGGAGGTGCTTGTCAACAGGTATCCTCTTTCTCTTGGTCATTTTGTGATGATCAAAAAAAAATATTAGTCTTATCTTTTTCACACCTGAGCTACTCGCCGGCTTCATACTGCTGCGATTCCCGAGCAACAATGAGAACAGCAGACATGTTTCCGGTTCGGTCACCTTTGTATCGTGCATAACTTTATGTTATGACAGACATTGATGCATCGGTTATCTCTCATCGGCCAATGGTTGTAGTATTTTTGAACATAATGACTGCTTTTGATTTGGTTATCAAACATGCTCTCTGGAGCTCTCTGTCGCAGCTGAGTCTCAGTGAAATATGTTAGTTCGTTAAGTTCGTTGTATACCCGCTCTGATTGCAAAATGTGCATTTATGGGCAGTTATCCTAAACGTTGTGCACGTTATATGGTGTTCAATCTCGCCGCTACTTTTCAATCTTGTGATGGACGCTATTCCTCGGAGATTTCAAGGAACTCTGAGTGGGACCTCTGTTAGGTAGTAAACTGACCGATATTGAGCAAGCGGAAGACATTCCAAGAAGACATTTCCAAGTAAGAACATGCAGTCCATGTTGAATTGGTCGAACGATATGGGTGGCCTGACGGGTTTGTAGTGTAGTGTTGTTACAGGACTGAGTAAGCGCCCACCTTAATTTTGCTATTGCAGATAGACCATTCGAGACTTTCAGTCGCTTCAGCTACTCAGATGGTATCGTTTCAGTAGCTTATAACATCGTTGACGAGGTGGCGCATTCGTTGCGCTTCGTCAGTTGTCGCGGAATCATCTAACCGTCGATTAGAGTTGTCTTTGCGCAATAGCTCGGCCCATCCATGCAAAAGGTTAATCCGCAATCCCAGTATTCGGTTTTTTCCGCTAGTTAGCCCGTATCAACTGGGTTGACTGTGTGAGGGACGCGACAATCCGTCGGAGCGCATTTGAGAAATATACAGGTTAGTGCCCGATATCTGAGGTAGTGAAAGTGTAGTCTTCGCTGATTGGGTCACGTACGCTGTATTCTGGCCGAGCGGGGAATGCACCGCTTATTGCTCACTGTGAATCTTGATGGTTGGAAGAAGCCGGAAATCGGCCTAGCGGTGACCTGGTCACAGGCCATGAAAATCTTGATCACTCTGTTGAACAAGGTTGGTAGGTACTGTCTACCCGCTACTCGAAAATGTTCTCGGCCGTAACAGTTTGTTATAGTCAGTTATGAGTTTGTATCCGCAGAGTTGTTGGCGTCCTTTTTTGGAAGCCTCATCGTTCTTGTTTTTACTTCGTTTTCTCCATTTTTTTTATTCTTTCTTACTTGTTTATCGTTCTGCTCTTTTATGGACTCCGTGAAAATCCATCGCCACAGGTGGCTTGATCCAACTCACTTACAGCTTCACTCACTCCGTCACAGTCTTGTGCCTGACCAAAAGATACCGTGAATGGGGCTGTTGCTCACCTCAACAATGACGTGGAATATCCCACAAGAAGGAAACGTCACTGAAAGTATTTGAAAATCAATAAGAGAATACTAAGCAGAAGAACTAGAAATGGTATGATGCAGGTATGCCATTGACTGCGACACATCGCCATCTCGGATAGCGTTTCTAACCAGCGATTTGAGTGATCACGAGGATTCCAACCAGGTAGAGGACATCTACCCACTTTGCTCAACGGAGCAGTCAGGGTCTTCATATTTCGTGACCACGTTGTTGCTTGACCACCACGCAGTTTCACCCAACTGTTGGTGGTCTCAGTATATAATGCCCGGTACGGTAAACGCTCAGCTATAATAATCAATACGTGACCCAGCCATCGAATGCTGTGTAACGTGATTATCTGGCCAATGGATCGCACATCTCTAGCGCTCCAGGATCCACGCTGGCGAACGACCAAATTACTCACGCGGTCAGTCCAGTTATTGTGAGATAAATGGCGGAGACAACGATGACCAACGACAAGTCGGTTAACATCTTCGTTGCGAACAGGCCAGATTTCCGAACTATAGGGCAAAACAGAACATACACGAGCAGTGTGTCCTTCATTCTAGTGACAACCAAACGTCACTTTGTCGCTACAGGTGACACAAGTTGATAAAAGCTACTGGTGCTTTTGCTATCCTGATTGATACTTCATCAGCAATATTACAGGTTGACGAGATAGTTTTAATCAAGTGTGTGAAATTGTCCACAGTCTCAAGCGGATTACCTGCAATAAAGAAAGTAGGAGTGGAAATGCCCCAGTCTTGAAGTAACACTTTGCACTTTGAAGGTGCGAAGCGCATTCCATACAAACCAGCCCGGTCACTCACCTTGTTCAGCATGATGTCTTCGGCAGAGGGGCTAAGTAAGACTGTCTCCCACAAACTCTGTATTGAATAACTTTATGCCAAGAAGAAGCTCAATACCAAGCTCACTGGACTCCTCAAGCGCACCCTCCAGAATGTCGTCCATGACAAAATTGAACAGGAAGGGGAAATCGGACACCCTTGACGAACACCACTAGAAGTGATGAATGCCCGAGACAGCTGTCCATAAACTCTCACCCTGCTTGCAGAGTGAGCATACAGTGATCTCAACAGATTCACGTATTTCCCTGGTACTCCCTTGCGAAAAGGGAAGTTCCAGAGAACCTTTCGAGCAACCGACTCTAATGCACCGATCGGAATCCTGCCTCTTCGTCATGTATCGGGCTTCCTCTGGGCATAGTGAGCCGACGTAAGATGAGACCAGAGAGAGAGAGAGAGAGTAACCTGGAGGCAACAGACATTGGACTGATGCCTCCGTAGTTGTCACATAGACTTCAAGCCCCCTTTTTGAAAACGGAGAATTACTGTTGATAAGCACCAATCATGAGGTGCCTCTTCAGATTCGCAAATTTCCTGAAGGAGTTTTGTATTATCAACCTATCCTCACTATCACCAAAATGAGAAAGAGAGAGGAGATCTGGTCCAGGAGCCTTGTTACGCTTCAATAACTTGAGCTCCAGGACCACTTCTGCTTCCGACGGAGGACCGTCTGGAACGCAATAACTGACCATTCGGGTCTCATTATCCGTATGGTTCGGTTGAATAAGCTGAACTGTTCCTCAAAGTGTTCAGTCCCCTTGTCAACTCGGCGTGACTTGCTGGTGATAAACGAACCATATTTGTCACACATGATTTCACATATACTGACTCGATGACCAGCACAACCGTGGATCAGGAGAGAAAGCTTTCTGCTATCAGATGAGAAATCTTGTCCCATCTCTTTCGACTGTTCGACCAAGTAGTGCTCACGGTCTGCGCAAGCTTTTAGTCAGCTTGCGTTTAAGTTCTCGACGATCGTCATCATATTCAGAACCAGGTGGGATCAAGCGGCACCTCCATTCACCGTCAACTCCACAAACCTCGTCAGTCAAGAAGCACAGATACGAGGGAAAGCGATTTTATTCGCTCTGTAAAGTTCACTGTACAATGGCACTGTTCTAGGCAACCTGATTGGTTGGCTGACGCCCAATCAGCATATTGTCGGAAACATTGAACTTTTGGAGCACTTTATCCGAAATTTGACTTCAAATTTGAAATCTGCGGTTAAGATTCGTTCATCACAATACCTCCCATTTGAAGACGCTTCCCGTTTGTCTGAAGCCTTGGATTGATTTAGCAGGAGTGATTCGAGGTACTGGTCCTATGCGTTCAGCGTCTTGACAGAATTGAGCGTGTTTGGGATTCGTTTGTCTTCGTCGGCCGCAGGTTTTGTGAGCTCTTCCGAAGCCGAAATGTGTCCATCAGAATGTCTTAAGATAGGTTCTGTTCTTGGCTAGTTCCATGTAGACAGCTGGGTAGATTTAGTTGGTTTGTGTGGCGTACCAAGACCCGCATGCAAATTTCATTTCATAGATCTCGTTTCCGCGCCTTCTGAGAACTCGTCTGAAGGTTCATTTCACTTGGATTGTTGCAACAGTCAGTGGTCCAGTACAGTTTCCCTGAATTCGAATGTCCGTACTTTCAGGCTATGTTGCTTTTGGAACAGTTTCCCCATTTTCTCAATCCTGGCAGACTTTGATGTAACACTGAGTCGAATGACATCGAAGTGTTATCGGAGCTTTCGACCGAACATCGGTTCCACAGGGGGCACTGCGTTTGATGATTGCAGATCCGGAGCTACTCTGTAATGTGGCAGGAAATTTTTTTAGCACACAGCATGTAGTTCCCTCCCCTTTGACTTTCTGTGGCGCCCAATTGAAGGTGTCCACAAATCGTTCCGCCTGGCCGTTTGACTGAGCATGAAACGGCGGCGGTCTGACGTGATTGATTCCATTTCAGCGAAGAAAGTCGGTAAAGAGTTGTGACGTGAACTGCGTATCGTTATCTGTCACCAGGGTTTCTGGGTACCCAAAGCGACTGACTAGTTGACGTAGCTGCTAGATTTTTGTTTTCGTTGCAATGTTGCGAAGTATGATAACTTCAGACCACTTGTTATGGGCATCCACGAGGATCAGTAGATACTTTTCGAATCAGTGATCTTGCGAAATCGGCGTGTATGTGTGACAGTGGAGTCGTTGGGACCTGCCAGGATTGCAACAGTGTTTTGCAGAGTGATTTTGAAGCTAACGCACACTTTGAACCATGTGCGTGCCAGATTCTTCAATTGACCATCTATTCCTGGCCAATAGATGTAACTATCTGCAAGTGCCTTCATTTTACTGACTTCTGGATGTGTGGTATGAAGATGTCGAGTTACACAGACACAATGTTCCGTGGGTCTGACCACGTGTTTGCTAAAAGGACGTCAGCCTTTGACAGTTGACAGTGAGTTGCGCCGTTGTGCAAACTGCTAGAGCTCCCGATGAATGCCGGACTTGGCTTAAGTCAGCAGCATATCCGGTCGGAGCGTCGACTTGATTTCTTCGAAAATTCGTTCCCACTCTGTTGACCAATACCGGCGTTATCCCTTGGTCAACCAGTGTTTTCGGAGGTGTTCGCATGCGTTGCGTGGCCGGTAGGAACGCACTGTAGCGACTCTTAAGACCTAGAAATGAGCACAACGCGGAGACTTCGTTTAGTGGCGATATCTTGTTGATAACTTCTATGTTACTAGGGCCTGGGTGGTGGTCCTTCTTGTCACCTGATGGAGTCCTTGAAGAATGTGCACTTGTCCTGACGGATGTGAAGTCCCTTATCTTGGATGCGACCAAGGACTTTATGCAGCCTAGTCGTGAATTGGTCAGCGTCCGACCCCATCACGATGATGTCATCCAGATATGCTGCTGTCCCTGGTATGTTAGTGAGCATCCTGTCCATGATCTGCTGGAAGATGGCTGGAACATTCTTCACGCCAAATAACGACCGGATGTGCTAGAACATTCTTTCGGTCGGTGTTGTTTGTCAAAAGCTCATTGGAATCCTCGACAACCTCCACCTGTAGCTAGGCTTCGATGGGATGCAGTTTGGCGAAACATGTGCCACCATTTGGCTTCGCAGAGAGATTCTCCATGAGGAGTAATGGTTACTGATGGGTGTCTGGGGCGTCATTGAGACCCGTAGAGAGATCAGCGCCAGATACGCACGGTACGGTTTGTTTTCTTGACTACCATAATAGGCGCGGTCCGCGGCGAATAATTGATTAGTTGAAACACCCTCATTTCTTGTAACCGGTCCAGTTCCCTGTTCACGACAGGTCAGGTATTGTGGCATACAGAACTAGGTTTTTTTGACGACGATGATCCTGGAGCCTGGACGTAAGAACATGCTGGCTGTCTTTTTGCACAGTATCCTAGGTCATCTTGAGACACGGCGGCTTGCGTTTTTTTGCAGAAGATCGATGAGCTTTGCGCTAACATGTTGGGGGCATCGATTGTTGATTATCAGCAGCGCTGATGTTGTTCCATACTGTGTTTGACGTAGCCGATAGAGGTTGTAATTGATGTATCCGGTCTAGTCCAAGTTGACTGAGGTCTAGCCGATCCGTGAGGTAGTGTGTTTCTTTGAATTGTACGCTTTTAAGAGAAACATCGTGTTATTTTATCTCTGAGTTTCATGACACAACCGGATGCGTTCCGTATTGTATGGGAAGTTTGACCACCTGGTGGCTTTCCAATAGACCTGCATGTGCGCTTCGAGATGATAATGATTTCGGAGGCTGTGTCCAGTTGAAGCCGATTTGGAAACCCGTTGATGGACCTCTGTGCATCGAACCATACAAAACGGGCATGCACGGCACGATTACTTTAATGCAGATTGTTGCTTCCAATTGCACGATTGTCCTTCGCAGATTCGCGCCACCCTTTAATTCACCGTTACTTGATCGCGTTCTGTCTTTGTACGACACAGTACCTCTTCCTGTGCTGAAATGCGATACTCAGAATGTCGAGTATGAAATGCGCATTGGTGTAGCAGTGTTTCACCGTTATCAGTTTTCTGTATCCGGGTGCTGATTGTACCCTCGAGCTGCCACTCATCGGGAGAAAGACGACCAAGTTGATCGTTTTAACCGTCTTCTAGCAAGCTGATATCAGACTTTTTATTCTGTTTCAGAAGGTCGACGGGGTCGTCGTGGGACATATTCTTGGTAACATCTAGACAGCTATCCGTCAGAGCGTACACCGAATTTGCGACGTTTTTCTGATTCACGATTGTAGACTTTCGTCTACGCATTCAGTTTGACAGGCCTGTTATATCGCTTTAATTCGCTACCTGTCTTTTTGTCTGAAAATTATAGGTAGCTTTGTGTTGATTGTCGGATGTTAAACGTGAGTGGTTTATGAATTAGGTCCCTTTCTTCGTCTTTTTTGTTCCGTAAACTACATTGTCTTTTCACGCATCCGTGATGGCAGTTTGAAACCTGCATAATCCGCTAATACATTGCTATCATTTGTGGTGATGATGATTGACGTTGACTTTGCTCGTGATTTAATTGTTGATAAACAGGAAAAAAACATCAGTACAATTTGCAGAGACGTGCAGTAGAACAAGCTCGCGAGGCTCCTGCCTCGATGCAACCGGAGAAAATCAAAGTGGAACCGAAGAAGTTTATTAAAATCGGACGGCCTGGTTACAAAGTAAGTCAGTGCATTCATGTATGTGAAATTCGCCTTCCTCGTGAAACCTAGAAAATGTTATATTTTAGGATGCGTATTTTGTGTTGTTTGAGCATGGAGTGCATTTTTAGGTGATATGCTAACAAGTGACTTTTTTTGACAAAGTTTGAATAGAACACATGAAAAGGGTTGGTGCACACTATTTATAATGAAAAAGTTCATTTACATATACCCAGACTTCTCATATGGAACAGTCGTGCCATGCGGCACTTTTAAGTTGCATGCCATAGTGCGTCTGTATATTTTCTGTAACTGGGATCTTCCTGTTGTGTAACTTTGAAATGTAGCACGCTTCTAAATTTGCGTAAATTTCACACGGTCATGAACAATTCTGGAGTTATCATACTTTTTCCCTGGCGTTCCGTTTCACTACTGATTCGTTGGTCGAACGTTCTTTGGCTTTATGACCACTTTTGCCAGAGGATGAACAAAAGCAGAGAAGGCTTGTCTTTAATGCATAATCTCCGCCTTAAGGCGCATAGACTAAACGGTTGGATTAGCCGTGTGTACAAAAACGGAAACAACTTGACTCTCAAACAAACTTCGAAAACGGAGCGTCAGGATTTTCGTGGACCACTGGATCCTGTTTTGCTTCGAAACTTATATATATTTTGAATTCCAGTGACACACAGGTTGCTGGCTGACGGACAATCGTTACCTTTCCTGATGAGCTATATTACGTTGTTCAGACTGCACGTGGATATGTTGTGTCCTCGGATCCACAATGCTCGTTGACCGTTTGGGCCGATGTGTTTGCGCGTGTGCTGTCTTGATGCGCAATATTATGTGCTCTTATATTGAACTATTTCCTGCTTCGTATTTTCAATATCTTTCCTCAAGTTAGATCTTACCGTAAGAGTCTATTTTCTCTCCGAGAGATAAACATTGTATTACTAATAAGTAGTCTGGAAGATTTAGGATTTTAGATGAGAAATGATGAAAATGATGAAAAATCAAGCTTCCGGCTGGATTCGAACCAGCAACAGAAACAGCATGCTCAAACGTAGCACAAGCACTCTACCAACTGAGCTACGAAACCACGCCAGGAGCTCATTAAGTGTTGGCCGCTAAACCACTTCCACGCGCACATCTCATTGTCTTATTCCTTCGGGTATACATTGGATACGTGGTATATGAATGGAACTGCAAGTGGTGCATTACAAGTCACTTGTGATGTGTTAAGAGCAGGCGCCTTTTGGCTTCCGTCACTGTGACAGACTAATCCGAAATGGATGGCGCCAATTGTGTGCTGTCCACCCGGGCATTGGCCGGCCACTAAATCTTCAGTATGTGCGCGTGTGTTTCTACTGGCCAAACATGTAATAGCTTAGCCAGGACGTTTGATGCGTATGTTGATTCATGCTCTTGCCTTCACTCTATGTTTGCGCTTGTATATGACAGTTGATCGCGCCTGCTCTGCGCATTGCCATACTCGAGCCACTCTGTTAAATACCTTTTGGACCTAGGGATATAGCAGTATGTACATAAGTGCCAACACCCACCAAGGAAGTTCGATCGCCTATCCTTTTTTGCTCTTTTAGGTTACAAAACAGAGAGACGCGGACACTGGTCAACAGTCTATGTTGTTCCAAATCGACTACCCAGAAATCGCGGACTCCGCCGGTGTATTGCCTCGTCATCGGTTCATGTCAGCCTATGAACAGCGCATCGAACCACCAGACCGTCGATGGCAGTATCTGTTGTTTGCGGCCGAACCGTACGAGACGATCGCTTTTAAAATCCCCAGCCGCGAGGTGGATAAGGATCCGAAGAAGCTGTGGACATATTGGAATCCGGCTGTAAAGCAATTTTTCCTCCAGGTACTCTATTCTTTCTTTGTCAAAAATTACGCCTTTCTGACAGTTTTAAGAAAATGATTCTTGTCCATTTCACCGTTTAGAAATCTGATGGGCGTGTTTGTATTACATTATCTTTATATCGTGTTATCCACGGTGTTAATACGGCTGGGATTTATCTGTTTTTCTTCTACTGACCTTTTTCAGTTTGCATTCAAACTCGACAGTCAGTCCTCATCTGCCGCCATGTTACGTGACTTGGAAATGCAGAAAGCCAGAGCACAACACGCTCAACTACAGTTGCAGTTACCCCCACCTCCGCCGCCCCCACCTCCACCACCACCACCACAGATGTTAGGATTTGCCACACCTGGACCAGGTTTCTTGCTCGGTTTGTCGTCAGGTATTGGTAGCCCCATGATGCCGCCACCTCCTCCTCCACCACCCCCACCCTCAGTACCCATGAAAGACTCGACGACCGGGTTGTTACCTCCACCCCCACCTCCGCCGCCACCGCCACCACCACCTCCACCTACTTCAGGTTTTCCGGCCATCCCGCCGCCGCCACCACCACCACCTCCATCGTCAGGACTGTTGGCGCCACCTCCACCAGGAAGTGTTTGAGGAAGAAGTGGATGAATCCTCGTCATCGATGTACTGTTTGTATTCGAATTTGTATGTGCATGTTTTATCATCCGCAATACAAGCATTTGGCAGTATGCCTTGTCCTTACCTTCCATACAAAATCGTGTGTTCATAGGCGTCTTGTTTGTTCCGATTCCATTGGTCTGTAACCGATTTCACTACGGTTAGCATGTTTGAGCATAAATAGACAAACGACGAGGCAATGCGGTTGAGTTAACCATTAGGATCACGTTGTTCCTTTCCGCCCAGTCTGCGGTTTGTTTGATTTCTGATCATACTGTGTGCTAAATGTGGTATCATACAGTGTACTGTGTCCCCTACCACAAGGACTTTCTTTCATGTCCGTAGAACCTAATATATTCAGGTGAGTTATGCAATCCACTCTGAAAATCAATCTAAATTTTTGCAATTATCACTGAAGTCGAGTTTGTTCGAGTAAAGGCGCAATGTCTGTAATACGATTAAGGGTACCTGGCGCCGATCAAAATCTCGTCACCATCGTCTTCGGCTTTAAGCCGTATCCGTGAGTACTGTGACTTGAGCTGTTGTTGTTTCTGAGGAAAACCCACGAAGTGGCAAAGTTATAAATAAATACGATTGTGTGAAGGGAAATTGAAAAAAAAAAGGAAGAGTGAACAACTTTACCGATACATGTTCACCATTGGCTAATACACATCACCGAGAGCGTTTCCGGGTTGTCTAGAGGTTAGTGATCAAGTGAACCGTACCTATTAACGTTGTTCAACGGAGAGGTCAAAGCGTTCACATCCTGTGACCAGCTTGCAGTCTGTACTATCAGCTGTCATAATGAACGATGCGTCGTGCGAAAGACGCTACGCCGGCACACGAAGAACGTGACCTAACTAGCAGAGACTGCATTGTTATCTCACTCGTCGTCTACAAACCTGTACATTTCCTAAATGCGCACCGACAGATTGTCGCGTAGTTCACACAATCCATTAATTTGACACAGGTCAATTGATGGAAAAAAAAGTAGTCGAACATGTTGATTCAGTTTGCATCTTCTGCACGAATGGGCTAGGTCTCTGATGCATAGAGCAAAGTTGAACGCACGTACACAACTGGATGTCTACAGCGCCACGAATGATGAAGGTCAAGAAACGCACAACATGTTTTTGCCTTCCTCATGGACATCTCGTCAGCAATATTATAGGCTGGCAAGGTGATACTACCCGCGTAGTTAAGGCAATAGACAGTTTACATATTAAACTATGTCCAATATCCCAACTGAAGACGAGCACATCAAACAAGAGAGAGAGGACTGACTACGCAATATGGTCCTACTTCAAACATTTGGAGTGAATTGAAGACGAAAATTATAGTGTTGCTCACTTGAAGTCTCAAGTGTTGGAAGTTATTTGTTGGAATGCACTTCGATTAAGATAAAATACGAAGATTGTGAGATCAATTAAAATGTGTGTGCTTCATGAAATGTACGTCCTTGCATTTTCGAAACAGTTTCAATTCAGTAATGAAATAAAGGTAGCGAGCTTTTGGAATCTACTTACTTCATATGGTTTTAAACCGCGCCGAAAGTAAACCTCACGCGGAACTTATTTTTGCCAATCGGCGGTCACGCCGTGCAGCTCATTCCTCTCCAATTTATATTTTGATACTGTTCATTCGTTTCTTTAAAGTCATCTTTCCTGGTTATTGCGTGTTGTTTCTTTAGCTGCACTGATTTCATTGCTGTTGTGACGGAGTAGTGGGAGCTCAGTGATGTATCATATATCTTATTCGATTCATCATTTACAAGAGAATAAATAACATTAAAACCTTGTTTTGATCGCAGTTATCTGATTGCTGTACTGCGTCTTATCACCTCGATGAGAAGCGGTATCTGTCACAAAAGTATTTTTGTCTGGACTTTCTTTTTTCATGTACAACATTCTCATGTTCCATCATCCGCCAGTGAATTAATCGTCACTGATTGGCTCCCTGCTTCTGTACAGTACGTGAGCAACTTTGTGGCTGACCGTGTTTTAAGTTTGATCTTGTATCGTGTTACTTGCAAGAAGAACCTTTTGAGATACGGATTTGAATTACATTGACTTAACATCTTCCGAGAACGCACATTTAAGTTAGTCGAGATTTGTTTCATTCCTGTTTTGGATTCACATCCACAGCAGTATTGTGACGTACACACAGCAACTGCTTCATAGACGTGCACTGGTTCAGATAGGTATAACAAATGAAACGTAAATTGCGATCAGGATAGATCACAGGGCCTCAAGGAAATTAATTCAGTTTTTTAATAAGTCGTCATGGTTTGAAAAAATTCAACTACTAAACGGGTCGAGTAAGCAACTATCAACACAAACAGTATCGACCTAACAACAAGTGGTAATATGTTAAAGTTAACAATTAGCCTAGGAGAAAGCTTGAAATAATTTTCTGGACGAAAAACTCCGCATGATGTTGACGGATTGTGACTGCCTGTGCTATCGACAGGTCACGACATGTGACCTCTCGCGACGAGGTGACATGGACTCCGTAGACGATGCGAAGCGTACTTTTCGTATCTATACGTCGATCGCAGTCGATAAGATTGACCACTGCTGATGAATTAACGTTTTTGTTGTCCGAAAATGAAGTCAAGCGAGGCACTGTTTGCAGATTCTTTTACGTGAGCGCTTTGTAGTGTGACCTATGTAAGCTAAACCACAGTAGTCAAAACTGAAATATCATCATCATAGACAGCAATACATCAGTGGTTCACACTGATGCTTAACTGCCACACAACCACGAGAAAAAACCTATATAGGAAAAAAGAGGAGGGGAGGGGAAGTGGACCTAACTACTAAAAATAGCTACGTCTATATTCAAACATACAACATCAAGGCGCCTACACCTTGCAAACAAACAACGTCATCAGCAAGACAGCTTCCTTACGGCTTTCACTGCCCCGCATCATTAAGTGCACTCACTTCACAGACAACTCGGCCAAACAACGACAACATTCACGCCACTGAGCTCGATTAGCCGCCATCTCACCTAACGTCTCAAGCCACCGACTCTGTGAGTCGCGAGGGCCCCAGCCCGGGAGACGAACCCGATCTACAGTGACCAACCCCTTCGTGAACGATTTCATTTGTCTACGCCAGGTCATCATCTGTCCACCTCGCACCTTGCGCCAGTCGGCCGCAGCGTCGGCAAACAGTGCTCGGTGTGGCAAACGACTAGCTGGCATCCTTAGTACATGACCTAACCATCTAAGTCTGTGCAAATGTAGCGACTGAACAAAAGAACTCGTTTGACAATCAGTGCCAAACACCCGCTTCCTAACCTCCTCGTTGCTTACTCGCTGGTGCCACCCAGATTGCTGTAACAATCACAAGTTTGTGGTGGCAACGCAATAGAAGCAGCAGACCAACTAAATTGACCCTCAAAGTGTTCTGCCCAACGCTCTAACCTTCTGGACTTATTACAGATTAGTGTACCATCTACCTCGCTGATAGCTTCACTGACCGACGGTCGCCTGGGACCGGTGGCACGGATCAGCTTAAACAGTTTACCGATGTTCCCTGAGGCAAATGCGGTTTCCATTTCCTTAACGTTTTCCACTAACCAAGTCTCACGATCAGCCTTTAGACTACGTTTCAGACTCCAACGGATATCTCTTCTAGACTTGTTGCGTGAACTGCCATAAGGAACCTTCTGTCTGGCTTCTAACAACTCCAGGGAATTCTCTGAAATTCAATGTTTATTCACCACATGTACCCCTTTACCGTACGCTACAGAACCTGCTTCACGAATGGCCTGTGAGATTTGAGTCCAGCAG
>LOND01000143.1:106897-158439 GCA_014220965.1 Paragonimus kellicotti | reverse complement strand
CCGCAAGCCTAGTCTCGCTCAGGACTGCTACGCCGATTCCATAACGACGCAGTTTCATCGCGATCAGTGCAGTGCGTTGTTCTGGTCGTCCTGTTGCGCTGCATCGATCCAGCAGCGTGCGCACATTCCATGCTTCAACACAGTGCATCTTGCGCCTGCGTGCCTGTTTCAGGTTACTGAAACTTGAGTGAGCATTATCTGCTCGAGGATTCTTGTTGGGGGACAGTATGAGGGTGAGTGTTTGGCAGTAGCATATTTTCGCCTATCCACCTGCAGTTGCAGCGCGGCCGAGAACGGAAGCGCGCGGTACGCAAAGGAACCATCGGTGCCATAGGTCGTGGTGACATGACTATATGGCGTTGCGATGTGTGCGGCCGTGAATGCGCTGGCCGCCTTGGATTAGTAGGTCACCAGCGTACTCATAGTGCACCGTCGGCGAAGAGACGACGAGTACGTTAGGCTCAGGTAGGTCATATCAGTATATCCTATCCTGTTTTTGTTAATGATTGCATTGACCAAGATTGTATGTTTAGTAACCAATTCCCTCCTTTCTCAGAAACTTGGGTGTCTGCGGTCTTCTACCCATTCTTATCTTCAGCTTTGTTGGTGTATTGTATGATGAATGGTTTGCCTGTTCTTTTCGTAGTCCACTCTGAATCTTGTTTTTCATTCTTATCCTCTCTGGAATGCAGTAACATACACTCGTATACTGAAATGCTTCTTGTATTACATTTTACATATCTTTCTTCTCAGTTTAGATCTTGTCATTGTAGTCTCTCTCTCTGTTTATTTTCCGAGAGATAAGGGTTTCCTTTTCCTGCTAGCCATTCAATTGGCTAACCAGCATTGGCCGGCTGGACACAAAGGCCTCACTCACACACCTACTGGTCTTATTCCTTCGGGTTTACACCGGATACGTGGTGTGTGAGTGGAACCGCAAGTGGTGCAGCGCAAGCCACTTGCGGTGATGGTTAGCGCAGGCGTCCTTCTGGCTTCGGTCACTGTGACAGGCTAATCCGTTTCGGATGCCGCCAACCGTATGGCTTTATTGTTAAGCTTCACATTTTGCTATATAAACCCATAGACTGCAGTATGTACCTGATGAGATGCAGCGAAATGTGCTCGAGAGATACATTGTGCAAAAAACTGTTTCTGACTTCTCTGTTCAAAGTTGTTGCAGGAAGAAGTTGTTTCGCGGAACTAATTCTGCCAATCTCTGTGAGCGTCGGATTTTCTTCAGCCTCATAGTTTTTCTGGTGGCGCGTCCATTAACACTTTCAGTAAGTGCCAAATCGTTTTTACACAGGGACGACGGGTCTGTGTGTTCGTTTTCAGATGTATGCAAATTACGGAGGCCAACATACTTGGAAGCTCTTCTAGGTGGAAGGTTCCACAAATTCCTACTTAGAGGTTCACGGTTATTTGTGCCTTTTTAACCATGACTGTACAATTTGCAGACAGGCTGAAACTACTTGCCATTATGGTCCTTGGGTCTCGTTCACATACTGACAGGAGTAGTTTTGTATCGCCAAATCATTAATCCGCACAATTTTGCTGGCGAATGCACATGACATTGCATTTTTTGACATTGGGCGCAATTTTATTTCTGCGAACCACTGGTCTAGATAGCTCAGATCGTACTGAAAATTAGTAACATCTGGATGAGTTAGAACCCGCCAGCGTTTTTTTTCCTCGTCGGCGCACAGCAGTATCCGTGACCTGACTATGCTGAGGAGGTCAAGATCGAAGAGAATGAATAACAAGGTTTTTATGATGCACCCTTGTGGACCACTACTGTTGGAGGAGAACCACTCTGACAACGGCTCATTCATCTTAACGTCGAACTTACGTTCAGTTAACTAATCCTTTATGTCATGTCAATAGGCGCTCATGGAGACCATATTTATGAAGTTTCCCTAGAATGTTGGAGTAATCAACCCTGTTACCGATTTTAGAAAAGTTAAAAACCAATTCTATGTTCAGTCCTGCGTCGACAGCCTTCGTCCAAAAGTTTCGAGCAATCAGCTGATCTGTAAGGCACGAGTGTCCCCTACGGAAGCCTACTCTGCCTCCTTACTGATAAGTTGCGGGTCTTCAACCTTGATCGGTACGAAACCATCCAGTACTCTCTGCATTATTTTTGGGGACCAATGAAACAACACTACTGGTCGATGGTTTGCTGAGTCTACTCTGCATTCCCTTTGAAGAGAGGTGTGATTGTGGACGGTTTCCAGAACCTCGGGAGACAGGCAGTTGGCAAACAGCGATCAAACAATATTGCTAACGTTTATGCTAGTTAGGTGGGGCAGCTTCTCAATACGGCAGACGATGTCAAATCTGGACAGGGTAAATTGTGGGTTAGTAAGTTTCTAAATTTTGATTTTGACTTGCGACGTTGAAAATCAGAGTGATTCAATAAATTTGCTCTCTGTGTTCAAAAGTTGCTTGTGACTTTCCATTATGTGCACCCACATACTGCTTACTCAGTGTTAGTCGCCTCTGCATTCTGGGTTGGTAAATCTGCTAGAGATTTGAAGTTGCGAAATGTCAACTTCATTCTCTGTGTGTTCCGTGACTTAGCTTAAGAAACGATTGAGATCTACCTTCAGCTTTTGATCAAAGACAATGTTGATTGCAGAGCTAATCTTCTGTTATAGAAGACTTGATAGGATTGTACCACATGACGTACACAACAAGCGTAAGTTCAATGTGTTGTAACCTACTCCTGTTTGATGCTGAAAGTTTCGACGTAATCAGGTGTTTGGTTCTATTTCTTCAGCCTCTGGGCCTCTTACTAGGACGGGAACACTCTAATGGAATCCGATTGTTAACGGTAACAGAGATTTCCTCAACGGTAATCTGCCAGTGGTGACATAAATTGTGTTCTTGTGATGGGTCCGGTCGACAGTTCGACGTAACTGTTCCTGCTGATGTGTTCGCACTTTTTACGAGTTAAACTAACACAAAGTTGGTTTTTTTATTTTTCTTCTCTTTGTTCTGATTCAGTCACTCCTGTTCTGAATTCGACATCTCTTACTCCACGAGGATGACATTACATTGGCTTTCTCGGCAGGGACTTCATGATTTGTTTACTTTCTGGCCAATGACGGCAGTCTCTAATGCTGTGTTTTTGTTTGGTCGTGTTGTCCGTGAAACTAGGATCACCGTTGAAAATCGAACAGTAAACTCCATAATAAAGCTGTTCTTCGGATACACTCTTACATTCATTTGCAATTTGTTTATCTGTTTTTAGGATGTAGGCGGCGCTGAATAGTTTGTCTGAATTGAAGCAGAAGGATACTGTAGAGGTACCCCTTCGGTCGTCTTCTTTCTTTTTTAACGTGACCTGTGTATCTTCTTCCTTTTCATGGTTACATGAAAGTCAGATACCATTGTCAATCCCTGCTGCATATTCTCTTATTACGATGGTGGTGGTAGTAATCAGAACATTGTTGTTAACGAGGATATGAGTAGTGGTCATCTAACTACCATTCCATTTAACCATCAGCCATGTTCACTTTTCACATTGCTCACTATCAGACCAGTATTCCCTAAACTGCTTCACCCTTATTTATTCGTATCAGACAAAGGTGGTGGAATTGTAGTCCCAGGTGCTCACCTTCTTGCCACTTCTCACAACTCTTTTCAATCCAGCAACCAGTCCTAGGACGAAACACTTCTTGACAAGTGAAACTAATAACACACTTCCTAATTGTCATGGAGCTTCGAAATTGCCCGAGAAATTTCCACACAGAGCGTTGCTTACTATTTGCGGACATCAGTTTTAAGCGCATTAATGATCTCGTATTTCTTCCATTCTGCTGACCTCGTCATGCTCGCTTCAGCTCACTCAATCAGGAAAAATGTGGATCATTGATTAGTTGCCACACTGAACTGGACCGATGTTGTCCTTTCGGGAATTGTATATGACGCACTATCTTAAAGAATAATTCTTTACTTCAGCCATATAGTAGAGCAGAAGATAAATGGGGATGAACCCGTGATTCAATATGCCACAGTTACGTAACCAGGTAGAAATCTGTCACATGTTCTCCAGGTTACAATGAACCTTTCCTTGAAAGAGCAACTCACCAGTGTTTTCTGGTCTATCGAGACAAGCAAGCGGTTTTGGCTGCAAACGCAACAAACTAGATTTAAAGTCTTTTGCTGCGAATGCCTTTTAAGAGTGGAAGTAGAAGTCACTCATACTCCTCTTCAACGCACTCATCCAGATATGCTCAATATTACACCAACCAGTGAATCAGTTGATCGATACCACACAAAGTTGACTGCTAAGCACTGTGTGAAAATGGGTTATTGAATTGATTCATTTAGTTTATTCAAAATTTTGCTACGTAATTTAAACTCGAAACTACTGGCCTTTATAAAAGCTGTTCTGATCCAAACTCACGGGTCAGCGTTGTGTACACAAAAGTGGCTGATACAACACTTCAGCTTTCAGTGGTCTTGATCATGCAACAGTTGGGGTACGCGTACCTACTCACTACCTGTCTCTGTTTGTCTGACGTATATAATCTATACTTTTTACTTTCGCTACGGATGTAAATAAACAACATTTCAACGTAACGCAAAATTTGTTTTCTTTCTTTTCTGCTGAACAAATTTTAGCCAAATGCTTTTATGGCTCAATATTTAGCCTAGTAGTTAGATATGCTTCCCAACCTTATGACTACTCTTCTGGATGTTATACAGTTTTAGCAATATGGAATCTGCCGGAGACAATAAACTCCAAGCAATGAGACCACGCAACAATCCTACAGCAGCGGCAAGAAAAGCGATCGTAATACCAAAGACTCAATAAGCTACAACCATAACTCATTTACTAAAAATGCACAGGCAATGTTCTTCAACATATTCAATCTAAATGATTCCCTTGGGAGCAGACCACTCTAACTTTTAATTGATTTGTGAAAATTATCCTCACAGTTGAATCAGTTACGGATTTCTATAGGCACTCAAAACCAGTTCTGATTCGCTCGACCGTGACTTCAACAAATCTATTTTATACGAGTGACTCAATGAACATATTTACGGGTTTCATTCTAACATGATACAGGTCAAGTCGTTCTGCTCATGATAGTTTCACCTGTCGTGTGAAACTGGTTGTGTTTTGTTGTCGGTAATCTCATATTAACTGACATAAGCCTCCATCCGTAATCGGATCGCTTATGGTCACACACTCCGTCTGTCAGTGTTCTGCTGGGCCTCATGATTAACCCTACCTAATTTGCCCGAAGGTACCGTGTACGTTGAAGTGAAGACTCAACCTGTGCTACAGTCACTGTCGTCTGTACCAAACGTTCATTACCGAATGAACTTTATGAATATGCACATGTTGTGCAAAATCGATACCACAATCAATAGATTCCCTGGTCGATGATGGTCAGATTATTTTACGCATTAGTGTTATTACCATACGTCACGCTAAGCTGACAGTTGGTTTCATATCATTTACTCTGCCAATTGGTCCACAATAAGATCGTTTTTTGATTGTTTAATTCGTTCGAAAATACTCATTGAAATCATGAGAACGATAAAGTAGCGAACAAGACTTGTTTTCTGTGTTTCATCATCAGGCTAATTACAATACAACAAATATGAAAAATAATAGTCAGAGTGAAGCAGAAGAACGGTCAGTAGAGGTTGAATGGGTGGTTTGCTCTCAGTTGCGGAATCACTGTTTCAAATTGTGGTTTGATTGTGAACCAGAGGGGGGATTGTTGTGCGCACGAGCATCTTCTGGGCGCAGAGGTCAAGGTTGCACAGTCGGATATTGTACTCGGCAACGGTCAGCATTCGCATCTCCACTATTTTGGTCCGATTTCCATGGCACTTCGTAAACAATCTGAAAGCAATCTTCCTTATTTACCATGATTACAGTCGGTCAGATTATCAACAATCACGTTTGAAACCGTTTTAGTCACACCTCTGTTCAATCACGCAGCATGATGTCCACACGTTCTATTGCACAACTGCCTTGTAGTACGACCAATGTATGATGTTCAACACAAGCAAACAAATGAATACACACAGCAGTTGGTGATAGAACATGGAAGTCTATATTTAAGTTGTGACCTGATAATGGGTGTTGGACAGAAGCTCACGCACAGTTGAACTGTAGGGTAAGTTGTTTCGGTTGACATTTTGAGTCCTCTTGCGATAACTTCGGCCACGGAGTCGCCATTGAAAGATAGACCAATAAACGCAAGTATTTTATTCACAGTAGGTGACTTAAGTTTCAACACTACGGCCCACATCGCCTTCTGAAACGCGGGGTAATTGACACGTGTCCGTCCCACATTCCCTAAACAATTACCTAACATACTGTCACCCATGAAAGTGCGTGTAACCAGAAATACAATGGAGTCGTAACTGAATCAACGCCACCTGGTCTTCTAATTCTAGTGCGTTGAGACTAGCATTGGGTTAAAGCTAGTTCAATATCTGTTATTAGTCGCACGAGCTAGATTACTATAAAGAAACCTTGGTCAAGTTCCAACCGCGTTCAGATCATGTAATGGTTACATATTGCTCTGCCTCACCAAAGTAAGGGACATTCAGATATATAAAAATATGGATTCTTATATGGTTTACATTGACCACAATATCATCGTGTAGCAGGTCGTGTTCCTTCTAGACACTGAAGATGCATTCGATTTAGTTTTTCATGAACACTTCTAAACTGTCTCTCTCGAGAATGTGTTCCAACGTTTCGAATGCCCCCATGAGTTCACCAAAAATGGAAGGTGGTTTGGCGAACAGTCTGTTTCCGGTTATTCATCATCGAACAAATTACACATTTATATAATCACGTTTATCACGTGAGCTAAATTGTGGACAGCTTTTCACATAAGTGCACCAAACGGTTCTGAATTGGAGGGCAGTTAGGCGCACAAACTGACATCTGAAGGTATTAAGTATATAGGGGAGACCATAGTAACTGAAGGACTTGAACACACTTTTTCCGAGCACACAACTGTAGAGTGCACAACCGAATCCCGATCGATTCCGTAGTTTCAAAAATACGAATGTTGACTACTCTGGATTAACGACTAGACGTGCAATTAAGTAGGCTGGAAAACCACTTTCGGTGAGACTTGTTGCCCTGAATAGACGGGGTGCGCCAGGATCACATTCGAAATTTACTTTGTTTTGCCCGAAGCCGGTTATGTAGGGCGGTGTTCATATACTTTCTGAGAAAGGCGTTCGGTTATGAGACCAACGTGATCTGCTCCACAGGAGCACGTGAAGGAATGAACGCAAAATAAGGCCACCCATTTAGGCAATGTATCCTTGAGTTGTACGTAAACAACCGGGGTGGCTCCGAACGAGATTTGCAGTCGTGCCGCGCCATAAGATTTTTCAATTGCGTGACTTATTCTACGAATCACCAGCTCAACCAACGCTTCGCCTTTGTAGTATGATGTCCAACAAACCAACCTCTTTTCCGCAGATTGAAGTTTAACTTTGGGTGGCGTCAGCTCCACAGATTTTACGTGAGGTGTTCTCTCCGAAAACTGCGAATTCTTCCTTCATCGGTCCCAAGTGTGAAGTTGAGATTAGGACGCACTGTGCTCGCCTCAACCATTATGTTATTTAGGTCCACAATTTCATCAGTTACATAAATGGTATCGTCCATGCACTTCCTGTAGAAAATGCTGTACTCAATAATCCCACAAGCCGTAGCTCTCTCTTACATTTCCATTAAGGTATCTGTCAACAGTGAGCTCAATGGTGACTCCACAGCTACGCTATCTTTCTGGCGGTATCTTTTCTCATCAATCTGAAACTGTATATTCTGCATGCAAGTTAATGTGAGAGGCTTGGGCGTCTTCGGGTAAGTCCACATTTAAAACTTCGAGTCGAATATAACCACAAGGGTAGTCAACGGTTCCTACAACTGGTACGTCCGGAAACAGTATACTAATCCTTTATCCCCAAATTTAACGATCGGATGAAACTGACGAACTCAAACGTATCTTTTAGCGAGTGCACTGCGGTCCTTCCGCATGAGTTCTAATAAACTGATAGCCACTTCGTCATCGAATGATGTGGAAAATTGCACATACTTAGAGTCGGGCGTAATGGCCATCCTTTCTTGTGAACATTCGGTAAACCATATAGTATCCATATAATGGTTTCAGTTGGTCGCATTCGTTCGAATGTCATGAAGTCAACTAAACCCTGGCTGCCCTAGGTTTTTTTGAGTTTTAGGAGTGCTTTTCCCTGTCGCATCGGCTTTTTCTTTTTCCTTTAACATCTTTCTAGATTCAGATGAATCTGCCATTTACTGAAAACAAAGTTGTTGTCCATTAAAACGATTTTCTGCGTCCCTGTCGAGCTTCGATAACATATTATCGGCTCTTCTCAAAACTTCCAGATCCTGGATAAGCCGTTTCATCGACATACTGTTCAGTGATATTCTAGAGTTCAGATACTGATAACATGAGTTAGTCAAAGTGGTTTTGGAGTGTTTTGCATTGAGTTCTGATTTGACCTGATTGTGTAAATTCTCAAATTGAACCTCTAAATCAAGGTGCTTCATCTCAATTTTTGGGACATCAAAGCTGAAAAACACTGTGTTCGTCAAACCAGATAGACCGTGATTAATTCCAGGTGATTACAATCTCTCATCATCTGCTGTTCGAACCACAGCACTGCTTGATCTGATTCATGGCCGCTATCGACGGATGAATGAAACGAGCTTAATCGTCCGGACAAAGAATCACACGGCTTCCTGCGTTTGCGTAAAATGACTGTCTGCAGCTCTAAGAATATTAGACTAAAAACAGTAAATTCACTGGACAAGTATATCGACCAACAAACATCAATTTAAGAAACCAACATTGCGCACACTGTCAATAGCATGCACTACGTCTTTCGAAGTTTGTACAACAGAACAACTACAATCTGACAGGGTTTTTTGTGTAATTATTGAAAGTACATTCCAAACAGTAATTCGACAATCCTAACGTGAATTTTTTTTTCTGTCGATTATTCTACAGGAATTGTAAGTGATGGATAACATGTAAATGGATACCTTTTTTTAAGAGTGAACAATACATTCGTGTGGTTTTTTAGGCAACTGCCGTCGTTTGGCTTTTCGGAAATTAAAACAAACTGAGATCCAGTCTCTTCTTTTAGAATAAAAGTAATGTGTGCAGAGTACCTTCAAACACGTCATCCGCTCGGTACGACCAAGTCCACCGGTTCAACTTGTTTGTGGAAACTGTTTACATTGTCCTTCTTCGTCCGATCAAGAATTCCATCTAGCACACAAAAATTTAAACACAACACTCCACACACAATCTTATCTTCCTGTGTGACACATACCATCCAGGAGAAACTTAAGGCGAACAGTTACACAGCGACAGTTGATGTTTCTCCTCCTCACAGTACCGACCGGCAACCTGGTCATTATTCACAAACGAAAGTGGCGAGCGTTCATATAGGATAATTCGGTCGTACCCAATGTGAGATCAATGGTGCAGGGGTCAACACGATTGTTTCATGAAAGAGTGCGGGAGTTTAAATCCTCGCCGTGGCAAAGATATGCACTATTGACGAGCTCTAATAAGAATGAAACTCCAAGTCTTGTGTTTCTTTCCAAAATAAGCTGACTGGAAAGTCTATCTGATCGCGAAAGCTGCGATCAATCGTGGATGATGTTCAATCTATATGAAGACCAGACCCCCGTACTATTCATAAGTAGTCTTTTCCATCGACAAATCATTAAACAGTTTCTATCAACTGTTCCAAATATGCCAACATTTAGCTGTAATATCATTGACTTTCGAACAGAAAGCTCCGGCTGTGATGACTGGTAAGCGTACGCCTCTGCTCATGTTAACCATTTGCTTCAACTAGTCTCGGTCGCCTGTTAAACATGAACAAGGGAGACATCGAAGTTTATTCACATCATACTTCAGCATGAAACTAATTGTGAATGTTGGAGTGTGATCGTGCGAATGTATAATCTTAACTTGATAAAAAAACAGACCAGGTGCAAGGAGAAGAGAAAACCAATGAACTCAGACTAACGGCGAACTTGACCCCATACCACACACTTCTGTAACTTTGGAATGTTCGATTCGGACAAACTCTACCCATATTGAGGCAATAATCGTCCCGAAACAGCTTCATCAATCTCGGTATATTTATAAACACTCACCAAGATTATAAACTCGCAACGCAAATTTTGCTAGATAATGCAAAAAGAACTATCTTTGAAGAGGTGGGAAATAATTCATCATAACCGGTCTCTGTTCTCAATACAGGTTACACTCTACACACAATCTGTAAACTCGAATTTACTCGTTATAACTGATTTGACTGGAAGCGGACATCGATGCACTGGGTGAACTAACGAAATGGTGTGCTGAATTCGTAACCCACATACAAGTACACATCTGTGGTTAACGATTTGAATGATTACTGTAAGCACGCTTATCTAGTGGAAATTTTAACTGGTATCATTCACAAACAATTACCAACACACTGGGCCGTCTTGCCTACACAGGACAGCAAAAGTTCGGTCACTCGTCTCCACGCCTTGATCTAAAACGCTTTCAACAGGAAACTACCTGTAGTTGCTGATGGCTAAAATACACAACCACCCTTTGCCAATTTACAAATTCGACCGCTTGCCCACCTTACCAATCTACTTTAGTTCGTTCCTGCATCATTTAACCCGAGACCTTTATTTCGCAGTTCATAGGAAACTTCGTTGCCCAAACTTAGTTAAGATATCTGGTTCAAACCTGCCAACCTCATATTTTCCACAGAGGACGGTCAACTATTGAACGTACGATTACTTTACCCCCATCAAAAGTAAACACGACTTTGGCATAACCTGATGAGTTGTGATACGGTTGAGTGTTGCATCAGTCGACTTAATCCCCTCATGTAAGTGAAATCCCACGTTTCTCAACACTGTTTTTCTCTCTATCAATGCCTGTGCACTCACGCACTAGCTGTACTACTTTCCTGTTATCTTTTTAAGGCATAATGCTCCGAACGCCTTGTCAGACGCTTAAACGTTTACCCGGATGTAGGAGGATATTGTGCATAGCTCACTGACGACATCATTTTTTAATACACTGAAATATGCATACCGTTTTCAAACACTTCTGATTCCAAAAAAACAACTGTTCACACCTAAGTTCACGCACCTCACAGCAACAAACGCTTCGTACACCCACCGAAAGCTAAATGTCAGTGAAGGAGAATTAGTGATAAATATCACCGGGACGGAATAACAATGCTTTGGAGTCAAATGTTAGACCAGACCTCATCGCACAGAACCGGTCAAACGAATTAAACTGGGAGGCGGGATTCACTCCTCCATGATTCTAGCGTTTGCTATAGCTAAACCGTATGGGAAAAACGTGGGCCCGTCTTCGATAAAAGATTAAGGAAAGGGAAATTCCACGAGTTTTGCAGACTTTAGACCATCGAAATGAGTTGAAGCAACACTCCCAACCCAATTATCGACGGATATGACCACTATATGTTTAACGAGATCATTACATACAATACCCATCTAGATTCAGTTACTGAAGACAATTGGAAAGATGAGCACAACAGAATTGTAAGGCTGCGGAGAGGTCGCCTTCAATAACCAAACACGTAACCACATGGTTCATAAGTCGACTGTGCGATAAGAAGGCTATCACACAGTATGACCACGGACCACATGAGAGGCTTGTACGCATCGGGACGCAGGCACAGTGTGGACGGAACGCTGACTTGGAGTAGGATGATCAATCATGAAAGTAACCGGTTAGAGTAGGTTGCCTACAGTTTTGTGATGCTGTGAAACACAATATCTGGGGGTTTCAAAAAATACAACAATTCTGATTTTAACCCAATAATCCTGAGCAGTTACAAAGTTACAGGCGTGCTGACAGCTGACTACCGATAGCTCAACCTTCACGCTTAAACATGGGAGAGAGATTTTCAGTTTAATCTAAAAGTGTATGTGTACATCGCAGTACAGAAAAACATATCAAGTTATCACGGATCAAACGAAACCAGGAACAGATTCTGATACTGTTAAGAACAAGAAACATTAGTTTCAGAATCACTCCAATACAAAACATCTATTTAGGATTCCGCCTTGCTTACTTCAAAGCAATTAACACCAATCAGCATACAACGGCGAAATCGACCACCTATCATCCGTTCAGCAATTTTCAGGCCTAAATTTGAAGCACAACAGCTATTTGACAGCTTGCCTTGGATTGACCCAATCTGTGACTGGGGTTCTTGGTCTAACGAACGTCGTAAGGTCAGACAGTGTTGCAACGTCTAACCACCTGTAACACAACGTGCGAACGACAAATGCTCTTGTTTGTAGAGCAACCAAACTCCTCCTTGATCATATTTTGCTACGGGTATACGACAGCCCGGATAAAAAACACTGGATAAACAACTGGCAACAAATGATCAACTGACAGAAGCAAGTATGCGTTAACAACGGGCTTCAAGACAAAAGTAGACAATGGATAAAGTGGAACCTGTACAAAGACCGGTTGAGAAAAACTCCAGTCTAATTCAAAAATTGAAGAGAAACATTGTACGCGAAGTTCGACCACAGTGCACGTTTGACAGAAATGAGGACCAGAGACGGAAGTAACGATGAAATTAAAAAATTGGAAATTTGCAGGATCGAAGTAAGCTGGAAGAATGTCAGGTCAACCTAGATGATAATTTATGCAAAACATGCGCCACGGTGTTATTTCACAGCAAAAGCATGTAATCTTCATTAGAAAAACGAGAAACAGATGGTAAGGAAATGAAGAACGCTCGATCTGGAAAATACAGACACCTACGCACCACGAATCAGGTGATACGAGGAGTGTTTGGATTGACAAACATGGAAAATGAGACAAGTCCGGTTGTCGGATCAGCAACCGCATGTTCGCCACTGGGTTTCTTGAGGCGGTTCGATCGGCTTCAATTCGATGTCTGTAGAGAAATTGGTTGATAAAAAGAGAGACAGCAAGTTGGACGGAGCCAATTTGAAAAAAAAGCAGAGACATGATGAGGTCGAATGCACCAGCAACAAACGGGTTAAGGAAACGAAGCACCGATTAAGTGGGTAGTTGACAGTAAACTGAAAAGCGTCAGTGAACAGAAAACTGTTAAAAACTGATCAAGTGTTTACATCACAAAACAAAGTACCCAGTTGAGTGAGTATAGCCTACAGGAAGCGGTCTATATGACAGATCGTGTTCCGTGAAAATGAACGCATCACACGCTAGCCGTTATAGTTGGAACGGAAAAGTGGTCTGGCAAGAAAAAGGCTAAAAGCTACTTGACAAACTAGGAAGAGGCACAAACAAACAATTTGGACTGACACCGGAGCAAAACCATGGAACCAAGTGAACACACCACCACCATTCCGCCACCAGGGAGTTAAATAAACGGGGAAGGAAACCACACAACGGATTTACAAATACGTACGTACGCAAACGGGCAACTTACGCGCTTCGCAGAGCAAACCACACATACCACTAGCACCAACAACTACGTTGATGGAAATCAGTGTCCTTGGACACATCGTGCAACTTTATCTCAATCACTAAAATGCCAATTCATAAACAGCACGTGACGAAGTTAAGGAAATCGTACAATTTCGAGGACGTGGCATTGACAGGCGTATGCTAGATTACAAGAAATGACCGTGAACAGAAGTAATTCACAGAGTACGATTTGCATGTGCGCACTCACAAATGAAACACGGTATAGAGTTACAAGTAACAGAATGACATGATAAGACAGACAAAGGTGAGAAACCTTATTGGATCGCTTGAAGGGGAAATGAAAACTAACGTCTCATGACTCGAAACTGCAGAAGAATCTGATTAAAATGGTTAGGTGTGAAACGTCCTTCAAGAGATGAACAACTATTCAGTCAGAAAAAGAACATGCCAGCTGGATGATCGCCAACCACGTATAGTGTTGTGTTCATATGATTTTCATTGAAAACTGATGTAAAGCATACAGACAGCCATCCAACCATTAATGATGTGCGTGGGTGGCATTGGCGCGAAGAAAGTCTCCACTAAATGACATTCAGTGATCCACCTTTGAAACACCGCCCGATACAGAGTGCTGATGTTCTATCTGATCAGTGGTGCAACTGGCGCGGATGGTTTGTGTGATTTATTGAACTGTTTGCTAATGGAATGACGCTTGCAGCTAGGTGATGCTATTAGACAGCCTGATTTAGTTTGTCTAAGAAGTGTATTACCGATATTTTACTGTACTCTAAAATCAACATTTCATATCCATAGTCCTTTTTATCTCGGCACGAAATATGAAGACCGCGATGCTCCAATGAAGAAAGTGGGTAGGTATCGCCTACTTCTCTGGGATCCTCGTGATCACTCAAATTGTTGGTTAAAAACGCTATCCGAGATGACGATGTGCCGCAGTCAATGGCATACCTGCATTCATACCATTTTCAGTCCTTCCGTCTAGTCCCTTATTATTGTTATTATTATTACTATTACTGTATAAGCTTTTCAACAACGTTTTTTCCTCTAGAATATTGCACGTCACTGTTGAAGTGAGCGGCGGTCCGGGCCGCAGTACTTTCTGATCAGGGTCGTGACTGTTATGATTATTAGGCGGAGACAAACCAAAGACGATTCAGACCGATAACTGTCTTGCTACTATCTGAAGCTTACGGCCTCACGACAGCATCGTCTGCGGCACAAGTCGATAATAACACGCACATCGTTGCTTATCTGACAAAAAAACATACGGGAAATACACAATTCAAAGACAGAACAAAACAGATGAGACTCTATTCGTAAGCCCTAGGTACAGAAGTGCATGTACCATGCAACCGCCGAACTGTAAAGGAGAATCAGACGGAATCCACAGGGCACCTCTCCTGTGGTTCTGGCCGCTTGTCAGTAGTAAGTTACCCTAACTCACCGATTACTATGTCAGATAATACTAACGTTACCGAATGTGATTGGCTACCATCTCCTGAAGAACTGCAACCCAGAAGCTAGGCAGTTTACGAGGCACTAAGTCCTGAGAGAGACAGAGATAAGAACAGTGTGGCAAAGGATAGGTACGGTCCGTATAAAGCTATGAAGTTTTGGGTTTCATGTAGATCTGCCTGTTTTGCCCTGTCTGTCATGTAACACCTTTATTGGGTATTCACTAACGCATCCGATGCACCATGCAGCTAAACCCAGACAAGAAGATTGTTATCCTTAGTCTTTAGCGGTTACGTTTCGCTGATGCAGAGTAAAACTGCTTTAGCTACAATCTTACAAACGCGACCAACACTTATGCATAAAACATCCTCTAGTGATGTCAGAAATGACTGAATTTGGTGACTGCAATCCTAGACTTAGAAAATAAGAACTCCGATTATGAATACCTTATATAGCCCAAACAAACTTACGTAACCATAACAAGAAGCCAGGTAGCGTGGACTAACTGATGCCTCACAACATGAGACCAGCTCGAGTGTAAAGTGTTAACCATAAGTGTGACTAATCTGACGACAAACGAATCACAGGCCATAAACCAACATATCTGGTATGGCCAGACTGGCAATGGTGAATAAGATAAAAGACAGACGAAAACAGACCCTTGGATAGAAGTGCGCTGGCCATCTGCAACATCTCTCCTCAGAAGATAGCATGATCAGACTTTATGGGAACGCCACTGAGGACCACTGACTAATCGACTGGTTAACTGATGAGCCTAATGAATGTTTGTTCTGTTCATAGTCGCACGGCACCCAAACAGTAGTGTGAACCACTTATATATTGTTGCCTGTGATGACAGGAAGGAGAACGCGTCCGGTAGAAAGTATGATACTGGGCTGTTAATAACCACCAATTTTAACAGCCCATGAGAAGTGGGTTTTCATGTTGTTGACTAGACTGTACAGTCTACACACATCCCTACCTTAGTGCAAGTTGGGCTCTAATGAAAACTGTCAATTTATGAGCCCACAGTAAACAGACTACCGTAAGAGTTGATACACAATGTTAACTCTAAGTGCATACGGTGGCAGTGTTCTTTCTAACGATGCCCAACAGTAGTGTGAAGCAACAGGCTGTATTGAGAGAAGAACTAATCCAATACACAGGCCGAAATAATAACTGTTCATTAGTATGATACTTGTCTATCCGGTAAACACGTTCCAACAGTCGTGTCAAGCTGGTGAAATCGATCGTCAACGTCAACAACATATTCACTTGACCACACCTTAGTGACAGCATCTTGCCTACATCGGTTCATTTAAAATACAATGCCATCTGTACATTGAACTACTTGTTTTGCAACACGTTCGTTTTTCGTTGTTGCAATAAGCAGCGAGATCCTTAGTTCGGGCAAGCGTATTCGAAGATCCTAATCAGGCACAAAATAAACGCACCTGATTCGATTTTAGTTTCCAAAATAAGAAACAGGGAAACTCGAAAAGCAGCAATCACGTTATGCGTGGGTATCAATAACAGTTTAATTGGAAGAAGTACGCAACCAAAAGACCAGCCAACCACGGAAGTGCTCTCCATTTAGGAAACATCAGCTGATTGGATTGGAGTGGCCAGCATTAAAAAACGTTGTTTCGGTAGATCGTGTCTTATTAGAAACCGAACACATTATGCAATATGGTTTGGCGAACAGTAACTAAAGATGGTAGTTATTCACCAACCCTGACGACAGTACATCACTGGTTCAAGCTGACACTTAAATGGAGTACAATCAAGAGGAAATGAGAAACAAAACGACGAGCCAGCCACGCAAACAAGTTAGACAAGGAGACGACCACCGTACTAATTTAAAACATCACACTACGTACAGAGACTGTGCATTTCGGAGGATAAAAATAAGGGATCCTTGAGAAAAAAAATGAACAGGCAATGGGAAGCTATGGGTAATCGAGTTGATGGACGAAAATAAGAGAGCGGTTAATAAACTCGCGAATTAAAACAGAGTAGGCGTCTATACGTATCTGAAAACTTGAACCGTCGAGGATCACGTTTTCTGCCGCCCACTCAACTTAAACACAACATTTCATTTGGCAGAATGCAACCTGACATGCGAATCTTTCACACATAAAACATCTTGTTGCCTATACAATACTACACAATACTTAAATGCATGAGTAATTACAAAGATAGTCCGATTGCATTCATTCGTTGGTTATAATCAAGTAGTCACTGAGTCATATTTCCCAACAAAGAAACCAGAAAGGATACAGTCGTCATGTCTCGGAGCAGGGTTCTCCTTGTTCAGCAATTCTGTGGCTATTCGGCGGAAAAGCTGTTCAAAGATTTAAAAAATCGAAGCAAAATATCAGAGGGACTTGTAGGTGAAAACGAGAATTTGTAAGCAATAAAAATGATTTCTAGACGGTGCTCCAAAATAAAGATTCTTGTAATAAAACCTACTGAATCACAAGAAGATCTGAAGTTGAAACGTCACATAAACATAGATCCAGGAGCTTGAGCTCACTTGGGTACTTAGTAAAACCAGTGATCTATAAATAAGCAGTGGTCAGTTTGAAAAATGGATCTGACGAAAACACAAAAACCATAACTTCCTTAAAAATTAAACAGAGAAAAATAAGATAACCGAGATGCTAACGATTAGCCCCAGTGAAGTGGACGTAGAAATAGTATGGGCCATTAAGGATTATTAACAGAATTCATTTTCCACGATTAACACTGTTCACAGCTAACACAACCATAAAAGTACTGAGTGTCAATCTACGGGAAGTAAGCATTTTAAAAAAAAAATTTGCCGACAACGTTATCATTGCAATTTGCATGAGCGCAAAAAAAACAAGGTAAAAGGTGTGCGAGTAAAAAAGTGTATCCAGTTGGTCTTAAAACAAGTTCATCGTTACAGACGTTAGCAGCAACTCATTGGTTCACATTAGTCAGTCATTTAGCGGGTTGCTTCATCCGTTGCATCTAGCGGAGTATAGGCAGAAAACAGATTACCGTTTAAGACTACATGCTTTCTTCCAATTTAACTTTTAAACACTTTCCATATTTCACTTCCATAAAACATTCATTAGAGTTTAAAAAAGATGTGCAGATAAAAAAACTACACCAATGCACACAGAGATTCGCACTGACTTTGGTTCTTCGCCATTTCAGACAACTTCGCCAGACTAACAAAAGCATCAGTGTGAATAACTTCATATCCACAACCGAAGTCGTACGCCGGTAATCAGGCGGCCGCTTCTAACTTAACCCGCCACTCGCAATCAAGGCTCGGTGTGGCAGACGGTAAGTTGGTATTCATGTGGTGTGGACAACTAGGCAAGACCTTGACCTGGTGTGACGGCTTGCGCATCTCGATGACCTATTGGGCTAAACTGAACGGTGTGACCACCACACCGACAGCGTTGCTCATACCAGGCAGACCAACAGGTAGAGGTGTCTGACAAGCCAGTCTCCTGGTCCTCCAGGTTGGGGTTGGAAGAAGGTTGGCATCCTTTTTCGAAAAATGTACCAGTTCTGCTACATTGCCGCCCAACCGCTGCCTTGCGGTACAGGCTTTCGAGCCAAAGGCTTTGGTTGAGAACCCTAATCATTCTCCTGTCTAGGTCTGGGCGTCCTGGCAGTATATCAGCCACAAAAAACCATGAATATTCACAACAACAATAAATCCATACTGCATCGCCGTCTCGCAGTATAAACCGGTCGCCCTATCTGCTACATACAGAAGGTGGATAGGCGAAAACATGCTATTGCTGACTCCTCCCTCACTGTCCTATCAAATTAGCTCTCAGCCCCTCCCGACCTCCATCTCTGATAATTATCTACAGGTCCCACAACAGATGTAGCTAACTGTGGTAACACTGAGCCGATAAGTTCCGTCTCTGCCACTCAGCTTTAGACCTCCTCGTCCCTTGCTTATACCTAGAACGCGAATTAATATAGGGTCCTCAACGTTCGCACGCTAAAACAGATAAGGTCAGCAAGCGGCTCTCGCACGAAACGCTAGACCATTGCACGTTGACGTCTGCTGTATCTCGCAGACCAGAATCCATGACAGAGTCAACGTATGGAATTAACAGCACCGCGCATTGTCTACCCGATACTGGTTTATACACTTCAGGTGACTCCATACCCGCTTACAGTCAGGCTGGGTAGGTATAAGTTCTCAACACAACGCCGCAAACCAACATTAGTAGAATTGATTTCCTGTTAACAGCAGACTTTGTGCGCCGCTGTGCAGGTCCTGTTAAGGCCAGCTCTAGATGCAAGACCTTCAGAAATTTACTCATTGTGTCAGCTTATGCTCCTACTGACTGTAGTGACATCACGTCAAGGACGCATTTACTCGGATCTGGCCGCTTTCCTTCCGTCACCTTGTGCTCTGATACAGTCGTTCTGCCGAGATATGAATGTCCAGGTCGGATGCCAGGTGGAACCGAATCTCGTTTAGGTGTTAGGTTTAGGATAGCGTCACACTGATCGGATAATGGTGGGCGATTGTTTCAGCTGTGCGCTGAGCATAATCTATTTTTAGCCAGTACTGGTTAGGCATCGCACGTCATGCTATATTTGGCGTCCGCCTTCTCCGAATTAGGCCTAGTCACAGACAGATCACAACCGTTAGTATAGGTGGGGTTTTCAATTTAAGACTGTCGTTCTTATTGGAGCACATGCTTGGATTTAGATCATAGCGTTGGTACGTTGCCGTTTTGTTTTACACATTGCTGGGCAACGACCACCGACAGCAACGGGTAGCTGTTGAAAAACTGGCTATACCATCGGTAAGGCATAATTACCAAACCAGTTTAGAAGACTGCCTTAGCAGTCCTCACTCCGAAGACCCTAATAACTGCTGAACTCAAATCTCACAGGCCATTCAGAAAGCAGATACTGTAGCATGCGGCATAGAGGAACATGGGTAAACAAACATTGGATTTCAAGAGAAATCCCTGAGTTGTTAGAAGCCAGATGGAAGGTTCCTCCTGGTAGTCTACATAACAAGTCTAGCAGAGATGTCCGTAGGGAATCGAAACGTAGTCTAAAGGCTGATCGTGAGGCTTGGTTAGTGGAAAAAGTTAAGGAAATGGGAACTGCTTTTGTCTCAGGGAACACCGGCAGACTCTTTAAGCTGATCCGTGCTACTGGTCCCAGGCGATCGTCGGTCAGTGAAGCTATCAGCGAGGCAAATGGCACACTAATCTATAGTAACTTCAGAAGGTTAGAGCGTTGGGCAAAACACTGTGAGGGTCAATTTCGTTGGCCTCTCGCTTCTACTGTGTTGCCACCACAAACTGGTGGTGCAGCACCCTGGTCGGTAGATTTAGAACCACCCACTGAGACTGAGGTTTGCAATTGCCTTTCGGCTCTTACTCATAATGGGGCTGCTGGCCCTGATGATCTCGTGCCGGCACTTTTCAAAGAGGGTGGAGAGGCGTTAGTAGAGGCCTTGAATCAGTTGTTTCCACTGGTGTGGACGACGGAGACCATCCCTCCGTGATGAGGTCACTCGATAACAGTTCCCATACTTAAGAAAGGAGCCCGGGGCTCTTGCAAAAACCATAGGGGATTAGTTTGACTCAAATCATCTCTAGGGTTCGGGCATGCATTATACTTCGTCGACTCACTGCAGTTCGGGAAGTAAGCATTAGGGAAGGACAGGCAGGGTTTTCCCCTGGACGCGGTTGTATAGATCACATTTTTACCCTTCGTCAAATTCTGGAGCAGCATCATGTGTACCGCCGGCCAACAATCGCCGTATTCTCCGACCATAAAGGTGTGTTCGATTCAGTTGATCGATCCACATTTTTAGAGTCACTTAGACGAAACGATGTACCGACTCAGTAAGTGAACATTCTGTTGGTGCCTCATTCTCACACTTCTGCACAGGTTAAGGTTTACGGCAAACTATCTGACAGTTCCAGCACAAGAAGTGGCGAACATCAACGCTGTCTCCTTTCACAATTTTCGTTCAATGTCATAGACGAAATGATATAGGACTGTCTGCGGCACTCAGATGATGCCGGCGTAGACCTCCAACCTGGTGGAACGCTGACTGATCTTGATTATGTTTACAACACGATGCTGCTGTTTAACACTTTCCAAGCAGCACAAACAACGTTAGACGCTATTTCGCGTTCTGCAGCCTCAAAACATAACGTGCTTCTGCAAGATTGCTGTGATCACGTAGATTTATCGTTAGATAATGAAGTCATGGAGTTTGTTGACCAGTTTGTGTACCTGGGGAGCTGCATCAGCGGTGGCGGCGGAAGTGTAGGGAATGAAATGGAAGCGCGTGTTTCCAAGTCTGCGGTGGTGTTCTCTACTCTAGGCCATCTCTGGCCACATAGGGGTATCTCTCTGAATCTTGAAGATCGCGTATGTAAGGCGACATTGAGGTCTGTGTTACTTTACAGCATTGAAACTGGCCGCTCAGTGTAGAGGATGTGAACCGTCTCCAGATATTTTGACCACCAATGTCTACGTTCAATCGCTCCTATCGGGCGGCACCAGCGAGTAAGCAACGAGAAGGTTAGGAAGCGGGTGTTTGGCACTGATGAGTCAAACAAGTTCTTTTGTTCAGTCAACACATTTGCACAGACTTAGATGGTTAGGGTCACGTACTTAGAGATTGGTTCAGTTTAGGTAAGATTGCACAACAACATGACGCCAAAGCACCTCCCTGCTGATGCCTAAGCCAGAGTTCGAGTGAAGGGTGCTCAGAGGATGGTTGAACCACTCCAGGCGACGCTGGCGTATGTTCGGAAATAGTGACGACACGTCAGACAGGAGAGGGATGTCGCATGGGTGAGATCGTAGTTGTTACAGTCTCACGCTGGAGCTCACGTGCAACAGTTGAGATGTCGATTGACTGTGGCGTGGAGCTCTTAGAGGTGAAGAGTTGAGCGACCGTATCCGATGAAGTAGAGTGGACGCGGGTTATATGGTGTGTCGTTGTTTGGCCGAGTTGTCTGTGAAGTGCATGCATTTCACGACGCGGGGCAGTGAAAGCCGTAAGGAAGTTGGCATGCTGATGACGCCTTACTTTCATTTACAGCTCGGTTGTTTGTCTGCAAGGTGTAGACACCTTGATGTTGTATGTTTGAATATAGACGTAGTTATTTTTAGTAGTTAGGTCCCTTTACGTCCCCTCCTTTTTTCTTCTCCCTTCCTATACAGAGTTTGTCTTTATTCTCCTTCATGGTTGTGTGGCAGTTAAGCAACAGTGTGAACCACTGATGTATTGTTGTTCACGAAGATGTTGATGATGATGTTCCGACAGTTATATTCCTTCCCTGGTTGTCCGTGAACGTCGGTGATAGATGAAGCCTATGCGGAGTGGAGGCACGACAGCACTAACGTCGTTTTGAGGCATCACTCTTGACCATTGCTATGCAACATACCAAAAAACTCTTAATACAAACAGGTCAAATTGTGCACTCTCTCATGTTTATGTTCTGACATCCTGTCTGAACACGATATCCTTAGACATCAATGTGTGCGGATTCTCCTTGATGGCACTAATCCATCTTTTTCCTTCCCTAGAGTACCAGCGGCGAAATTTCAACTTTTGTCTTTGTTCGACAAGTTTGCACCGGATTGTAAAATCAACTGCTACAACATCCAGAGGCTAGCTGCTGCTAACATTAACAGTCCACCACATGAAGTCAAAAAAGTACAAAACCTTCTACCTCCTCTGATAACAAATTCTGGCAACAAATCACAAATATCACACCACTGATGCCCTGAACGTATTCAAAAATAGCTGAAAACGGAATTCACAACACGAGACTTATAAAATCTATAAGTAGACTCGCATCGGAATTGAAGATAAAAAGTACAGGCTCGCGGAAACCTGTACCAATTTCATCAAATTCTTTTTATGGTCACCGACGGGAGCGCTGGTTTCTAACAAAAGATGGAAAAAATGGAAACGTCTATCGATGTGTTTGTTTACGTGCATAAAGTGGCTACTAATGAAAGGAATCAGTCGGAAAGTGATAATAATCTGGAGAAATCGCTTGAGACCGTGAAACGTAGTGCCTTCGTGAAGCGTCCTATCAAACCTCTCGGGCAAAAAGTACAACACGATATTATAAAGTCAGGTCCGGGGTGATGCAGTGGCTTGTGCGAATTTTATCAACCTCGTGGTGATAAGCCTCAACGACGTGTCGTAGGACCATTAGCAAACCATTTACAGCGGACTGATTGTATCTCCGAAAAAATTCTCCACTGTGTTACAATAAAGGCTTCCCAATACTAAAAGTTATTGAAGAGTACTTCGGTATAAAAAACAAAGAACTACAGAATGCAACGATGACTACTGCAGACCGTGATATGACTCTTACTGCAAAGATCAATTCCGACACTGTTCCATCGCCTAGTCAAAATGACCAACCGATGACATTCTTTTCCAAAACCTTGCACCCAATCCAACAACATCAATCAGTTGGGGGAAAGTCTCAGATTATACTCGAGGCTGTCAGAGAGATGAGGCGTTATCGCGCGGTGAGTCATTTTAAACTGGCAATCGATCAGAGAACCGTCGCCTATATAAGTGAAAAACATCCTCCCCCGATTACGGATGTGAATAACGAAATCAGAGGACCAAGTTCGTACGTTCCCGTCAGCTAATGCAGATAAACGGTGGAGCGCGAATTAGTTAAACGAATAGGGTTTATGAACTAAGTGCAGACATACACTAGTATGTCACCAATCAAAACCAAAGTAGACGTAGGTCCAAGGTCAATAACTCTTGCACACAAAGGACCGCCTTGTTGCGCATAACAGACAGTGAATACTTAGGAATGACCGGTTTGTGTTGGCGCAACACTGACCACGTTGCCCACGCGATCATACTGCACAACGCAGGATAATCAACGGAGACGTCGATGGTTAAACAATGTAAGTCTGTTTACATCTTCATACCGTCATGAGACTGGACCATGATGTGGCATGACGGGTCGCGCAACTCGCTGACCTACTGGGCTAAACCGGATGGTGTAACGGTCCCATCAGCAATCACTAACCTTAGGCAGGTTAACAGGTAGAGGGTTGAGGAATTAAAATCTCCTGGTCCTCCGCGTTGGGCGTTGGAACAGAGGTGGCGATTTTTTTCAGGAAAAAGTGGTAATACATCCAGTACAATGGTGACTAGGTGATACATCACAGTGTATGCGTTTCACTGGAAACCTTAATCATTCTCATGTCTAGGTCCTGGCGTCTTAACAGTATCTCAACCGACATACAATCATGAATACTCAGTTCGCATTGCAATGGTTTTCTCACTATTTTTGCATACAACAGGGTGGGTTAGCGAAAACATGGAATCGCCGACCACCTTCACATTGCTCTACCCAATTTGGCCTTCTGCATCAACTCCCACTTATAGTAATTTTTCTGCAGATCCCAAGAGGGTTGTAGCTAACCGTAGCAAAACTGACTAGCTAAGTCTCAATTTTTACCACCGGCCGCTGGTTTCCCTTCTTAGGGTCCAGAATGCGAGTCAACATAAGTGCTTTCAAGGTTAGTACTCTGAAACGGGCTGTGCCCGCTCGAAAGTTGGACTCACTGAACTGGTGGCCGAGCAGATGAGAACATTTTCTCGAAATGCGAAGAATAACCGGCTCGATCTCTCATTCAGACTACCTCTACCTGATAGGTCTAAACAAGGACGAAACCGGTCGTGGAGTGTCGGTTTGAAAGTGAGCATCAAGAAGCGTTACAAGATGGGGAGTTCTTGGTAGGGGACTGGGCTCGGAAAGCATCTCCTCATGTTGAGATAACCCCATGGCACTTTCCATATTCAAAAAAGAAGTCAAGGACTTTAATGAAAGTCACACAGAGATTAACGACTTGTCATAACTAGGGTTCTCATATTTCGCGTACTTCATCGGCTAACTGCAAATTGGAAAGCAGACATCGGAAGAGAGTAGATAGGGCTTCATTTTGGACGAGGGTGTACTGATCAAATTGTCACTTTTCATCAAATTCTGGAGCAACGTCATAAGTATCGCTGGTCAACAACTGTCGCTCCTTCTGCCTATAGAAGTGCGTTCGACTCAGTGTGTATTGGTCTCATTCCTTCGGTTTTACATCGGATACGTGATGTGTGAGTGGAACCGTAAGTGGTGCAGCGCAAGCCACTTGGGATGATGGTCTGAAGCGCAGGCGTCCTCTGGCCTCGGTCACTGTAACAGGCTAATCCGTTTCGAATGCCGCCAACCGTGTTGTGGCCACTTAAACGCACGGATGCCTCAAATAGGTATGTGGACGTACGGTCGGCGTTTAGTCCTACAGTTCGGTTCAGGTTAGGGTTTACGGTGAACTGTGTGACAGTTTCAAAGCCAACAAAAACGTAAGCAAAGACCGCCCGTTTTCGCCGTAGTTGTTAACAGACAAGATAATGGATGGCTGTCTGTAGCATTTTCACAAGGCTGACGTGGACCTTTTACCTGTTGGAAGATTGACTGATCTTGATTAAACTTCTGAGAAAATTTTGTTTGACAATTTTCAGGCAATATAGACAAACCTACACGCCATTTCGTACCCTACTAAATACATCTGAATGCGCTTTGCGTCATCAAAATGCTACTGCATGAATGTTGATTATGTAGACTTAATGCTGGACGGCAGTCATCTATTCACTGGTAACAGCCATGAACCCGACCATAAAGTGCTGTGATTCCAGTACCTATTCACCATAGAAACGATGTGCGGTATGTCAAAATAGAAATATCGCAAAATATAAAAGTAGGTAAAAACTAAGGCGAAGAGGAATGTTGTGGGGACAGACATGTTAAAATGAGGAATGCTACCTCGAAGTGTTTCCAACCACCGGGTGGAAAGATCACAAGGTTCTACACCAGACAGGCGGCAACCATGCAACGGTCAGCAAGTTGTATCACCAATGACAGAGGTAAACAATAAGAGCTTGTATACCTCGGACAGCCTGTCTGGAGGTTAAGCATCGCGTGTATAAGACGACTGTGAGGACGGTTATTTACGGCTGCGAACATAACCGTTAAGAGCAGATGTGAACCACGTCGAGGTATCCGACAAAAGATGTCTACATTCGGTTGTTGGTATCAGGTGGCAGAAGAGATAAGTAATGACCAGACTAGGAAGCGGACGCAGAAATGAATGTCAAGTGAGTTGTTCTGTTCATTCTTCAACTATGTGCAAGCTTAGGTAGTCAAACCGAGTACTAAGGATGCTGGGTGGTCGTCTGCCACGTCGGGCACCTTTTGTTGGTACCGTGGCTGGGGTCAGGTGAAAGGTGGACAGACGATGACTTGACGTGGAGAAATGAAGCTCACGAAGGGGTTGGCCAATGTAGGCAGGATCCGTCTCTCAGACTGATGACCTCGTGACTCAGAGTCGGTGACTGGAGAGGTTAAGTTAGATGGCGGCCAATCGGGCTCAGTGATGTGAATGTTGTTGTTGTTTGGTCAAGTTACCTGTGAGTTAAGTGTACTTAATGACGCGGGGCAGTGATAGCCGTAGCTCATAGCTCGTTTGTTTGTCTTTAAGCTGTGTGCACCCTGATACTGAATATCTCAGTACAGACAGCTAATTTTGTTAGTTAGTTCTTCTCTTTCCCCCGCTGTTCTTTATTTTTATTTGACTAGGACTCGCTCCTCAAGTGCGAACAACCCATGAACTGCTGTGTTCAACGATATCTTCACAATAAAAAACCGCGTTTTTTATCCATAATGTTGAGAAGGTCGACCATGACAAAGTTAGACATAAAGGCAGAGGTCAGATTTTCCTCGTGAACACCAAGGTGGCTGCCTACAGAGCCTCAATTTGTTTGCACAGAAAGTGTGGTGGGGTCTCAGACAACATGTTCTAGCCTATCCAGTTAGCAGCCTGGGGCGACCGGAACAATCCGGAAAGCTCGTTGAGGTTACATTAAATGAGTACTACTGCAAGAAGTGACAACTGTACGTGAATTGATACATTGCCGCAGGGAAAAGATCAAGATATGACTGAAGATAGTAATAAAATCATATTGTCAAAAGTATTTACTGAAAAGTAAAGTGCGTAGGAATGGACTAGATCAAAAATCATTCTACGGAGACACGAGATTAAACTTACTTCGATCACAACCACACCATCAGCATTGTTAGCTACAAGCATACCCGTGAGTACTATGGCCTAGGAGGTTACTTGTTCTAACAATGGGCAACGAAGTAGCGAAGTAATAAATAAGTCGAATAAACAAAAAAAGCAGAAAAAGCCACGTAACTTCAGGAAAAAGAATAGCTAACGACTTCGTGGATAAGCTTCCTCAAGAACTGCAATTTATGAACATATCATGCACTGTTTCCGTTTAGCGATGCGAATGGTCCTGGGGGAAAAAACGAACAGACGGAACCTCCCAACCCTGCCCAGCGGGACGGTCAAGACTTTCATAGCATGTGACCATGTCACCACCTGATTGTCTTGTAGTTTCTTTCAACCGACAGAAGCCATTCTGAACAATGCGCGATGCGGCAGACTTTCCGTCAGCATACAGAGTACATGTGCCAACCAGCGGAGTTTGCGCGTTTTCAAAATCTGAGATGTCGATCGCGAACTCGCATACTTCCCAAACATGCGCCGACGGACTGTCGCGCTGCACACCAAGTCAGACCAAGGATGCTGGTCAACTGGTAAAGGTAACGGCAATCAAATACCGAGAGTCTATGCGCATCTTCCGCGTGAATCAGCCAGTTGTCTGATCCATAAAGCAAACCTGAAAGCATGCCGGCATAGTAAAATCTGTTTCTAATCGACAAATGGACATCTCTGCAGCGCTATAAGTAACGCAAGTTAGTGAATGCATTAGGTGCTTTCGTTATTCTCGTGGACGCATTGTCACCGATACTAAAGAATGACGAAATGACACTATTTAGGTAGGTGAAACGCTCGACAGCCCACTAACAGACCGTTATACGAGAAAGGGAAAGTACGCAGGAGAAATCGAGGTGACCAAAAACGGAGATACCAGGAGATTATCTTTCGCGCTGTTATATCAAGTTTAGAACTTGGGAGGACTTAGCCTTGAACCGAACAATCTGGAGGAATACGATCCGGACGGGCGTTTGAAGATTCAATGAGTAACAGTTGTATGGACGTTAAATCAGGTACACATTACGTAAAGGAACCATAAGTGCCACAATTGGCAGTGACATTACTGTATGGCGGTGCAAGACTGCCCAGAATGCTCCGACAGTCAGCGATTATTAGTTCATCAGCGTACTCTTAACACATCGACGGCGAACAGATGACAAACAGGTTTAGCTTAAATAGGTTTTGTCGCCTACAGCGTCCTTTTGCTTGTATCAACCCAAAACAGCCGCCGCTCGACGAATCACTCGCTTTCCATATTAGAAACCTGGGTCGTTGCAGCCTTCTACTGATACGTTTCTTCGGCTTCATTGATGCACTGTATGCCAAATGTCCTGTTTGCGTTTCGGTCCAAATTTAATTTTTCTGTCTCCTAGCAAATGGATTCAGAAGAACACAATGTCACGAACAGGCTTTAATATTGATCATCATCAACATCTTCGTGAACAACAGTACATCAGTGGTTCACACTGTTGCTTAACTGCCACACAACCATGAAGGAGAATAAAGACAAACTCTGTATAGGAAGGGAGAAGAAAAAAGGAGGGGACGTAAAGGGACCTAACTACTAAAAATAACTACGTCTATATTCAAACATACAACATCAAGGTGTCTACACCTTGCAGACAAACAACCGAGCTGTAAATGAAAGTAAGGCGTCATCAGCATGCCAACTTCCTTACGGCTTTCACTGCCCCGCGTCGTGAAATGCATGCACTTCACAGACAACTCGGCCAAACAACGACAACATTCACGTCACTGAGCTCGGCTAGTCGCCATCTCACCTAACGTCTCAAGCCACTGACTATGTGAGTCGCGAGGGCCCCAGCCTGGGAGACAACCTCGATCTACAGTGGCCAACCCCTTCGTGAACGATTTCATTTCCCTACGCCAGGTCCTCATCTGTCCACCTCGCACCTTTCGCCAATCGGCTGCAGCATCAGCAAAGAGTGCTTGGTGTGGCAACCGACTAGCTGGCATTCTTAGTACATGACCTAACCATCTAAGTCTGTGCAAATGTGTTGACTGAACAAAAGAACTTGTTTGACTATCAGTGCCAAACACCCGCTTCCTAACCTTCTCGTTGCTTACTCGCTGGTGCCGCCCGATAGGAGCGATTGAACGTAGACATTGGTGGTCAAATATCTGGAGACGGTTCACATCCTCTACACTGAGCGGCCAGGTTTCAATGCTGTAAAGTAACACAGACCTCAATGTCGCCTTACATACGCGATCTTCAAGATTCAGAGAGATACCCCTATGTGGCCAGAGATGGCCTAGAGTAGAGAACACCACCGCAGACTTGGAAACACGCGCTTCCATTTCATTCCCTACACTTCCGCCGCCACCGCTGATGCAGCTCCCCAGGTACACAAACTGGTCAACAATCTCCATGACTTCATTATCTAACGATAAATCTACGTGATCACAGCAATCTTGCAGAAGCACGTTATGTTTTGAGGCTGCAGAACGCGAAATAGCGTCTAACGTTGTTTGTGCTGCTTGGAAAGTGTTAAACAGCAGCATCGTGTTGTAAACATAATCAAGATCAGTCAGCGACCCACTAGGTAGGAGGTCCACGCGGACATCTTGTAATTGCCGGAGACAATTCTCCATTATATTGTCTATCACATGTGTTGACTAAGAGGAGGACTAAAGACACCAGAACTTTTCAATCTACTGTTGAAATACCGTACCATTAACAAACATCTGGAAAAAATCGTTTTATCTTCTCTGAGTACGCTATTAAGACCGTAAATCGGTTAGATACCTTAGAACGACTGATGTATCCTAAGGATCCAGTCTCTATGGACGATCACACAGGCTGCGTTCACGGAATCAAACGTAATGGTTGCAATATCAGTTACATAGGGGACACAAGCAGGCAATAGAGAGCACGTGTTGTTGAACACAAGCGGCATACAAAAAACTTATCAAACTTGGAAGCCAGAGAAAGATTCGGCCATCGCACTACATGCACAGTCAGAGAATCATGTATTTTGATCAAGCTTGGGTGATTAACAAGGGTCTCCCTTCCCATGCAGAGTAATGCTATGCTAAAACTCTCACCATTTACAGACAACCCGCGTGCGTTAACCGCAATGATAGCAAACCCCTGTTTGCAGTGTGGCGTGGATGGATAAAAAACACCAGACACAGACGCAGTTTATCGACATTAGTCTCACCCTTACTTAACGGGCAAAGGATTCAACCAATCAGTTCAGAAGCAACGCAGGTCGACCTAACTACGGCAAACTCCACATGACCTCTGTTCTTTTATCAATGTGATTTCAGTTGCAACACTTCTGAGGAAGGTGATTCGAGGTGGTTGAAACGTTCAGTGCTACAACTCGTTCGTAACGTGACGGTCTTATTAATCCACCTATTAAGAACATGTTAAAGACGAAGCTCAAACTGCTTGAATTCATTCTTACTAGATTTCGTGCACATATCTTACTAATGTTTGCCTTACTTCCCTCATCAAGAACGAAATAATATATGCTCCTATACCTAACTACTCCTCATCGTATATTTTCAAGTTTTTGTCACCTTAGATCTTACCATCGAAGTCTTGTGGTTCTCAGGCAGATGAGGGTTTCGTTTTCATACCACCCTATCAAATAGCTAATCAGCACTGGCTGACACTCACGCCTTTTAGTCTTATTTCGTCAGGTTTACACTGGATACGTGGTATGTGAATGGAACCACAGGTCGTGCAGCGCAAACCGCTTGTAGTGAGTGTCATGCGCAGGCGTTCTTTGGCTTCGGTCATTATGACGGGCTAGTTGGAAAGTGGTGCCGCCGACCATGTATAAGTTGTGTTTCGCGAGGTTTGACCTCGTCGTCACCTGAAATCCTAGGAAACCGCTGATCCGTAGCACTATCCAGGGTCGAAGTCAGTTGAAGAGAAGCGTTAGGATCGTAAACCGATTTTTTCGGGCATACAGCGCCCATCCAGTTCAAAACTCAAGAGTGTTTGCCAGGGCAGCTTGTTGGTCTAGATAACGGAAAATATGAACATTAAAAGCGCCAACGCTAATCAGTTACCTTACCTTGAAAGGATCAAAATTAGAAGCAAAGAAAAAAGCGAAAATAATTGGACGACGATAACTTCTGATGCTCCGACGGTTTATGCCGGACTAATGAGACCCTATTCCGAGCATTCAACTCAGTCTGGCCTACGAGGCAATATGGGATAGGATTTTCTTAGGGAACCCTAACTCGAGCCAGTGATTCAAGATTCCCATTCACCTGGTAGTGAAAGGCTTGCCTAGCCCGGGAGCGCAGTGAACAAGACAGTGGTGTGTCGTTCCGCTCACTGCTACGCGTAATGGATATATTTGAAGTCACAACAGGAACCTGAACTATACCGAGCGTTTCCGCTGTAATAGACAATACGCCGGCGGTCAGGGTTAACCGTTCAGTGATCAGTGCTCTATTAATTGACGGTACCCTTTCTAATTCATTCCTCCCTTATTCGGAAGAAACTAGTACAGTAACTACGGAAATAGTTGTACGCCGACAGAGTCATGCCGCATTGGCTAAGTACTCCCACGTGGTAAGCAATGCGACATACAACCCTGAGTGTAATCCCTTCGGTCTACTTAACACGGTTGTACTTAGCGCAGCCAGTCCTCATCAACATAGCCCGCGGACCGATGCAATGCACAAGTCTGACCACAACGTCAAGATATCGAAATAGGTCTGCCACTTTCAGTCCGTAAGCCTGCAGTTCATCGGCTATTTACTGTTCAGCCTGACTACTGTTTCCCTCTGTGATCAATGAACCATTCAGCTCGGCATAATAAATCGACAGGAGGTATAAACGTTCACGTCGTTAGGGCAAAATCCCTCTATAATAACCGCACAACGCAAATTCATTCACAACCACATCATGTTTCTGGATAACACCGAACTATTTTCCCTCTCCTTTAACCATTACTGATTGGCCTTCATTAGATCGAAGGTAATAGACAATTGTTAGACCACTGGGAAACTCAATGGTAGATGTGTCTTTGTTATTCCCTCATCTACCATCCTAAGATACAACAATGTTACAATCATAAAAATGGTCATGCCGTTTACTCACGGGACTCAATCACACAGTTAATCATGTTACATACAACCCTGTTTGGCAGCCTGCTTTCCACCTGTCTGAAAAATACACATAGAAGGAGCTTAGTTTCAGTCAGAAAAGCCCTTTATATCAAAACAATGAACAAGTCTAAGATTCACAGCGAGATAAAGAAAAAAATCAAGAAGGATAAATCAACGAAGTCAAAAAAGCTTCCGGAATCGTGCGAGTGAAAGAGGGGTTGAGATAACCATTCACGATTATGTGATTAGTCTATTAATAGGGCACCCAAATCTTTCAAAGACTGGCAAAAGTCCCATGGTCTTTTATGGGATACGTTTTAAAGCTTCAATTATGAATGTAAAGTCCAAAACGCATCATACAAATAGTCATTGAATGAGCTTGATTCGCACACCATCCATGTAACATAGAGAGGAATACAATGTAACGTGAGGATCAATTCAAGTGACCTGAACTAGAAGTAATCGGGAAGGAGAATGAAGTAATAATCAACAAAAGCCGAAATGTGCATAAAGTAGGTCTAGAAGCCGCAAACTGACGAGCCCATATAGGCGACAGTGAACACAAACAGCCAAACTTACCTAACAAACCTACGTACCAGCAAGCATCGGTGTAGAACAAAAACTGTAAGACTGTCAATTCAATCCACTTTATTCTGGTTCTTCAGTGTAGACGATATACCCGTGAGAAACTTAAATAAATGCACAAATCTACGGTCAACCGGATTCCGGTTAACAAGTCACGACCAAACTGAGCTCCACGTGCAACGACCTCGCCTGGAATTTGATAATCGGACACAGAAAGACATATGATATCGAAACTTGGAATTATCGGGAGCATTTCAAACATAACTCACGCTTTTCACGTTGTACCCAGCCTTTGCGCTGGTTTCAATGAACATAACGCTCAGATCTTTTGCAAGGCGTTCTCCTTCTTCAGTCGTAACTTTTCTGAAAACATGATAGTACGTATTCAAAACGAATACCTCTTGTCAGAGAGGTCTGTCTTGTTGCCCACCAGCATAATAATTACATCGCTCCCACGCTCATTTCTAACGTCATCTATCCATTTGGCCGTTTGTTGGAAGGATTCGACAACTAACAGTGAAATTATGTAGTCGACTGCATTACCACATATATCATAAACAACAACAGCAACGGAGGAATCCCGTATGTAACTTGGTATAAGGCTGCGAAAACGTTCCTGACCAGCAGTGTCCCATAATTGAAGTCGTATCTGTAGCAGGAGCCATATAAGTAAAAACGACACGTACCGTTCTATCCTCTAGATACATTGTTTTCGAAAGAAAATCGATGCCTATGGTAGCCTGAAAATTCACGGTGATTTGACAACATGAATCCAACCTGATAGACGCTATCAAATGTGTCATACATAAATCTGGTGATCAGTGAGGTTTTTCCAACTAAAATTGTTGAGTTTTGCGAAACACTTCTTACCACTTTGCTCCCCCAGGAAAACTAGTTTAAATTTCCTGAGCGGGTTACTAAAGTCTGCGACGGCTGTCATTTTGAAACGGATGTATAATATGCACGCTGTTAGATGGGCTTTTGCAGAAGGGTGCTTCAAAAAATATCTACAAGATAACAAAAACCAAGCGAGCATCAGCCAAATATGGCGGCCACAACCTACACAAATTAGCAGCACCACGCGTCAGCACGAAAAACAGCTGAGCCACGCGAATGCGCGCGTCTTCCAATTCAGTTCTCTTCAGTGATGAAGTATAACAATCATGACGAACAGACTTATTTCTGTTCAGTTAAATTTACATTGCGAGGTTCGACAGCTTTTGCCAAAGGGTTTTCAGTTCTGCACACGGCTTGTCTGACCTACGCGTGCTGCCACGTTTTGAGATTTCAGGGATTTTTACAGTTTTCAACTATTTACGCATTAGTTCTAGGTTAGAGGACCGAATCCCTCAGATCCAGCTGACCTACTTATTTTGACAACCGGTGGGCTTCCGTTGATCTTAGAGGCAGTAACCCGGAACGGGGTGTAGTACGGCTCTTGGGGATTACACAATAACCACTTGGTTGCGCGGTAAGTCCGAATTCGTCGCGTTTTCAGTGGGTCAGTGGGTTGTAAACGGAATTTGTAGGCTGGACCTTCCAAGACTCTCGTATCCCAAGGCGTAAAATCTCAAAATTCTCGAAAATGGGCGAGAATGGGAGGAAAGCACGCAGTATCCGAAATAATGCAGTAGATGCTGGTCAAGGCGAGCCCTGTAAATTGCTACAGAGCTAACAGAAACTACTTGGTCTTTTAGAGCGTTCCAAGCATTACAACTGCTGAATGAGAAAAAGCTGCGTTTGCATTCCGGTCTGCTATTTTGGACCTTGGGATTTAGGGGGTTGTCTCGGTGTCATGCTATTTCCTCTGTTGAGCATCCGTCGGCAAAGATGATCCGGGGACTTAGTTGTCAAAAAGGTTGATACCAAGTCACCTCTAAGCCGACGATACTGCGAAGAATATACGTTCAACGATTTCAGCTTTTCCTCATGCTGCCTTATTTTCAGACCCAGGACTGCCTTAGTGGCTCGACGTTGCACGGTCTCCAGCAGCAGCTTGTCCTTTTGGGGATGTGGTGGCCAGATCACAGTTCCATTCTCCAGATGAGGTTAAAATGAAACTGCTATAAAAAAGCTGAAAAAACTACTGTTGAGCTGGTCAAAAATACGTTCCAATAACGCCAGGATGTTTCTAGCCTGTTTTGCGTTTGTTTCAGCGTTCGCAGAGCTTGAGAGAGTGTGCGAAACAGTAGTTCCTAGGTCCTTCTTGACAAGAACTGTCTGAAGCCGGTACCCGTCGGAGTAATCCGTGGTTTTTGGAGAGCTGCGGATATACATAACTTCACACTTACCACCATTAAAGTCGAGTCGGTTCATTCGAGACCAGTTGAATAGAATGTCAACGTCCTGCTGTAGGATGACGGAATCATCGGTGGCGTTGACGGCTCGCCAAATTTTGACGTCGTCCACAACCAGCAATACCGTGGAAGTGACTGAGAATGGAAGATCGTTGATAAATATCAAGAATAGCAGCCGGCCAGGAATTGAACGTTGGGGTGTCCCACTGAGGGTAAGTCTGCAGGTAGAGAGTATACCATTAACGCACACCCTGCACAGACGGTCAGCGGGATATGATTCAAACCACTGAAGAAGATTGCCTCACATCCCGCACTGACAAAGCTAACCGGAAAAAACAGCTGTCGAAGGCCTTCGCAAAGTCGAAATATGCGACTTCAGTTCCATTACTCTGATCAACTGCTTTCCTCCAATTATCGGTGGCTACCAGCAGATTTGTGGTACACGAATGGCACTTGCGAACTCCTTATTGTGCACTGGAGAAAAACTCACGAGGGGTGAGGTGCTTATAAAGCGAGTCGTATACCAGCGCCTCTAAGATGTTTGAGACGCATGATAGCAGTGCAATTGGTCTGTAATCATTGGTGCAAGTACGCCTACTACTATTGAAAACGAATGTAATGCTCGCGAGTTTACACCCGCTGGGAACTGCTTCCTGGGAGACGGATTGTGTGAACAGTAATTAAACTGGATTGGCAAGCTTTTCGGCCGCTTCCCGCTAGCCCTTTGGAGGTATACCGTCGAGTCCAGGACAGCTGTCCCTGAGGCATTTGAGTTTGGCGAACACCGCCATGAAGGAAGTATCCACAGTGTAGGTTCCATCGACTTCAGTTTCAGGACGAATCTGAAGAACTGATGGTGACCGCGCAAAAACACCGCTGTAAAACTCAACTAGGACATCAGCGGCCCCCGTATCGGAGCTAGTAATGCCTGATGAGCCCAAAAGTTGTGAAACCCCAGCTTTCGCCTTGTGGGTTGATACTATACACTTTAGATCCTGAAAAACTAGATGGCACATCCGAACGTATCGTTTCTTCAGAATGAGTTCAAGTGTACCACAGTATAGCTGACTTGGGGGCTTGCTCTGTTTGAAGCCTGTTAATGGTGTGGATTCGCCAACGGCTGCGGAAAGACTGGCATCAAGCTTGTCTCAGAGATCACCTATAGAGTAAACAGGAGTGTATTTCACTCAGGATTGCGTTTCCAAGTAGTCATGTAGTTTCTCCACATTTGTTTTCCGGAAGTTTAAGTGATTAATAGCCGTTGAGCTGACCGGGTGTTTGCCGCAGATGAAGTCGAATGAGACGACCGCGTGATCAATCATTCCGAGCGGTTTGGTGATTGTAAGGTTGTCTACCATTAACTCTTTGTTAATGAATAAATAATCTAGCCGCGACGAGTTATGGCCAGCACGCCACCGAGTGAAACCAGATATGTGCTCCGTTAAGCCCAATGCTCCGACCGTGTGAAAAAATCGCCCAGACGTAGAATTTTCAGTACGAGAAATCCGGAAAGGAAACTTCAAGTGAGTTGAAATCCCCCGTTAAAAGAACGTTGGAAAACCCCAAGTTTGGTAAAACTTCCAGTCCATATAATAAGAGTTCGTCTTTTGAAGTATCTGAAGCTGGGAGACGATAGAGGACCCTTACTAGCCAGGGTATGGAACCATTTGGGCGAATCGAGCGCCAAACGGTTTCCTGAATCGCAGCGACTACTGGATTGTTGAAAAGGAACGGAAATGTGGATTTAGAGGGCCGACCCACCTCCTCTACCTTCAGCTCAATCCGCACGGAAGACAATCGAACCCTCTGAAGTGAGCTCAGAATCGAGGTTGGAAGTGCGGATCCACGACTCCGCTATGGCGACAATCCGGGGCTTGGCGGCACGACAAATTTCACGAAGCTCCGGTAATTTATTGACTAAGCCAAGCGCATTCGTGTACATGCACTTTGCAGTGGTAACAGTAAATAGATAAACCTTACACTGAGATTGTGAATAGGGTGGTTCGTTCCAAATGCAACGTTGATTGACGTCGCTCACTGCACAAAAGCCGGCTGTGGTGGGTTTTTCGAGGTCTCTAAATCCTCAATAGGCACCACCAGACGACTGTTGCCCGCGCGATGATTGGCCTCTATCAAGTCTCGTTCCGATTGGGAACGGTCGATGCGAAACGAAATCCCGCCAAGGGACTAAACGACGTCGACGGTGAAACCGCTCCAGTATGTGCGATGCCATCTCATACGAGGTGACGGTAATTTCGAGGAGTCGTGGTCGAGGTTCGCCCGACTCCGTCTCGAGCTATAGATTGAGGTGAATACGTTGAACTTGGACGTTGGTGAGTTCAAGTGCGGTTGACAGGAATCCCCATTGACTGTTGTCATTGATCGTTGTCAGTGGAAACAGGGGCATCACTAATGGTAAAACCGACTGATCGGTCACTGGTTCCAGTTTCCTCCTGAGTGAGCTTTCGCCTCTGGTGTTCAGCCCATGGTATATCAGGGTATGCCTAGGCTCCAGAGTCGTCCAGTATCTTATGTGCAGCTAGGAGAACGTCTTCAGTCAAAGTGGATGACAACAGCACGGCCCTTGCTAACCGAGGTTTGTTAACATGTGGCAAATCCAGTCCCCTCGCCAACCTCGTGATACAGTTTGGGACACTTGGACTTATGTCCATTTTAGTGCAAAGACTCGTCCAGAGCTCACGATCATGCTCGCCACGGAGCTTTAAGTGGCTGGCAGCATATTCCTGAGAGTTCTGAACGATTACATGATCCTCCCGAGCAGATGTGTTCAACATTCTGAGAGCGACGTTGTTGGTGCCCCTGCTGAGTTTCGCCGAGATTACGCCATTGTTAACGTAGCTCCCCTGAACAGCAGGACTGGGCTTCTTAGGTAAGACCGAGCGAAGAACCTCGGAATTCGACTTTGATTGCTTACAAGTTGTTGGCGGTTGTCAGCAGTAATGGGCACGAGCGTTTTCGGAGCAACCAAGGTAACCCTCTTTGACTTTGCTCCCGAAGCAACCGACGCACGTGATACTGTGTCGCTAACACTCGCGTTACTTGCTGACTACAGCCCATGGATCAGGGGATGTCACATCCACTGCGTACGGTGAGGTGCCAGCTTCAGTACTAGGAGCCTGCCTAGCGGTTCTACAACAGAGGTAAACAAGTTGGATCAGTCCAGCTGTGTTGCTGTCAATATTTTGTAATTCCCACCGAACAGGCCTAGATACGAGGTGTGAAACCATGTGTCGCAGAGCAAGCACTGCATAGCGTGGTCCCTCCTGCAGACAAACTTTACACAAGATTCACAGTTTGAACGTTTCACCATCATCGGGGCGACTGAGCGAATAGGAGTCAGTCCATTCGTAATCCTAGAGGTCATTAGGAATGGAAACATCCGTATACTAACCAACCAAAGTGGACATAGTATTCAAGCCCACAGTATTCACACTTGCTCCGGTATAATTTCGGTTACTTTTCTAGGCTGAGTAGCCTCCTTGGATATTTTCTTAGATATTGTTGCGTAACGATGGGTAAACGATGGAACTATGATTATTGCTGTACAATACACGGTGCACGCGATCGGGCAATGTGATGCTTCATCCTTAACCGGTTGTTCCGCGTGCCATTTGTAGGATTTACTGCGGAGACAGATAATTCACAGCTCGACTGAAATAGACTGAGTTTGGTTGATTTTCAAATTAATATAGACCTTTCTGGCCAGCTAGTAACACGATGAACACTGCTGCTGCTTCACAAACAACAGCCCAAAAAACACATGGCTGACCCCGAAGCGGTGACAAAATGTTGGCCAAAAGTCGACCACAAAATAAGCGAATCGGATGAGAGTGAGAACTGCTAAATATCACCATCCTTCTCGTTGGAAAATGCATGCTAAAACATTTTTGAAACAAACTGTCATATTCACAATGTTTCTCGACCATTAGCATTGGGTACACGCTTGTTTCAATCCGTGCTTACAACGAACGCGCGTTTATAGTTCCATTAATTGCGTGCTTGGTGAGTGTGGCGGTGTTGTGCCCTTTGCGGTCTGCTATCGCTCACAGCTTTGTTAAAAATCTTCTAAATGCGCTAGATGTATTTCATGTTCTTGGTTTTGTCAATCCAGGCTTATTAACATTTGTTTAATTATGCATATGGCACATAATTTATGCGGATTGCTTTCCGTATAGTTCATAATAGAAATGAGTGAAGAGAAACGATGGTACAGCAGATGGACTAGAAACAAACGTGTCGAACGCGAGATAGATTACGCGGATTGGACGAGGTATAAATGCATAACTTCCGTCAAGCAGGCAGAGGGTCCTCAGTTGTCCAATGTGAATGACAACCCCATAAAACCGACATCGGTGCAGCCTACGGGCCATCTATCGCGTGAATTTGTGGTATGTCTACAATTACGAACGACTCAAAACTGATGAAAGTCGTGTGGTTCATAATTAACCGTTTCGACGGTTTCGGCTGGATAATCGTCCGAAAGGGAGAACGGTCATTTTGGCGCAAATCCTTGTTTTTTAAATAGTTCTGGAAAGCTCAAAATCGGAATTTCAGACAAAGTACCCGCAGTAAATCAATTATAAATAAGTGGCGTTAATGAAAAAATGGGAGTACGTCGAATAAGTGTCAAAAGTACTGATTTGGTGATGAAAAACGTTTCCACCACCTTCGCGAAAACAACCCGTCATTGCGTTAGCTCATTTTCAAGTCTTATAAATGCGCCTAGTGCAATTTTCGAGATGAAATACGTCATTCTGTAGCCTGAGAGTGCTTCATTTCGCGACGTCCGAAGATATGGTCGAAATGGAAATATGCACCATACAATGTTAGCATTGCATTTCAATAAGAAACCAACACGTTTCGATAATGAGACTGTATGACAACGTTTCCAGCCTCCTTGTTATACGATATTTTTACTATTATCCTTGTTTCAAGATTTCAGGTAGACAACTGATCGACGGAGCGTTGCTCTTAAAAGTGGTTGGAAATGACATTATCATATGGTTGTTTTCATCTCTCGTGTATACGGAGCGGCGTGAGAAAAAGGTACCATGTCCATTGTACCACTGAGAGTCTTCAGAAGTAAATTCTGCTCACTTTACCGCGTTGTTCCAACTAGATTGAGGTCGCGTGGCGCTCATACAAACAGTATACGGGAACGGATGAACCAACTGCCGTTCACTGGGAGGTAGTGCTCTCAGCCATTCACAATTATAGTTTGGAATTGGAATGTAAGTACCTATGCGGGCGCGAGAATATATTCCAATCATATACAATGCAACGACAGCGAAAACAAGGTTGCCGTGTAACACACAATACGGCGGTTCAACTTATCGAAGGCTTATCTCATCACCTCTCCACCGCACGAGCAGTTCGTTTATCACATGCTTCCGTGGCAAAATTTAATCAGAGTAAGGACCAGCACTAGAGTGGTATAACACACCTTTATAAGGACGGTATGTGTATATCCCCCACTTCCGTGGTATGCTCATCACTCTGTTGAGATCCTTGAAATGTAACACATTATTTCTGACCTCTGACCTCAGTTCTGCAACCGAAATGTACAATAAACACTTCAGGTTTTGCGTGAACATCATAGCCCCAGTAAGATCAAAACGCCGTAATGTGTGGTGTAGAGGAAGGATCCTTACTCTGAAAAAGCAAGGTAAGCTCATAAATCCTAAATCACGGTACCGATAAACACCTGATTTTCCCCCATCATGCAAGTGCAAAAAATGTAGAACACGATAGAATATAGAACCAAAATGCCCCATTGAATGATGAAAAGCATGCGCTTAACGCCAAAAAAGAGCTTCGAGTTGATGCAGTCGTTGAGACACATAAATTATGGGAGATATCCTATTATCCCAGTGGTAACACTACGGAACAAAACTTTGCAGATGATCCTGTTACAATCGGTGAGGTCTTTAATTCCTATTTTGCAGCTTTCTCCAACATTCAAGAAAACATATACTTCGGGTTGGTGTCGCGCATTTTCTGAGCCCAGATTGCAGTCAAATCAAACCACATTGAAGACCTGTGTTCAGACAATTTTCGAGTGCGAGGTTTGATATCTGGTGGTCTGACAGCTGGATATTAGCATGGTCGAACATCGCAGAACTTATGGCAGTGCTTCTGAATTCGGCGCAAATATCGAACAACAGTCGTGAGAAACAGCGTTCTGATTGTCATGTCCACTGGATAAGTTTTGGCTACAGTAGTACGGATAGTCAGAACAATGATCAACAGATCACTTACCTTTCACCTACTTCGCTGTTATATTTACTTTCAGGGGCATTGCTGATCGGCCAAACTGGGTTGTGAATGGGTGTTCTAAACGTTTAGTGTCGACGAGGTTGAAAATCACCGGTCTCATCGGCAGCTGTCAGTGAATTCTGTGGTCGGTGCACGCAACGATCGGCAGTCATCAGGTTTGTTCATATCTACGGTTAGCTTAGACATGTGACCGTTGAAATAGCAGAACAGAGTGCCAATAAAGGTGCCGTTCGACCGCTAATAGAATGTGCAGTTGTTCATAAACCTTCATGCAACGGAGAAGTCGGGAGAAAAATGACAAACTTTTCGCACTAGTAGCTGCTTCCACCTGACTCACTACAACTACGAATAACGTCTGAGATTGCGGTGTATGTTCACACTAGAAGCTGCTCCACCTGATTGACTTGGGCTATGAACAACGTCTGAGAATACAGTATGCATTCACACCAGTAGCTGCTTCAACCTGACATACTGCAGCTATAATGATAATGATGGTATATTTCCCGACGCACCTGTGAGAAACACGCTCAAATGAGCGTGATCAATGTACACAATGTAACGCAACACGTATAAATTCACACCATGCACATAATAAGTAATTGTACAAAACGCCAGTGTTGCAAATAATGTAACGAAACAGACAGCAAGAAAGGAAAATTCAAGCTTACAAAGAGGCATCCACGACAAGCGCTTCTAAAAAGGTTTCTAAATTCCTCAATTTTCGATGTAAATGCTGAGTAGTTACATCAATTTCTGCTTCACAAGGTAACCACTGGCCTAATAATCAAGGCCATACCGGAAATCGGTTATCTGAGGATGGATAAAATGAACAGTCAAAGAATTTCGCCATTATTGGCTGTAGATGGTTCCGGAAAAAATATGTAGAAAGTTTTGTCCCCATGAGGGATGATAAGAAAGCTTATACTTTTGCGGAGAAATGAGCGGTCCACCGGGCTGGACTTCGTTACCTCCTCAAAGTCGACGGAATTTCGCAGGCCTCGCGATATGTCCAACTAATACAGGATTTTGAATGTCCGGACGCGGTGAAATATTTTCTCGCGTCAGATGTAGTTGTGGTTTCACGAATGAGAAGCAAAATTGTGATAAACGGAAGAACTTAAAATGATCATGTGAAATATGACAAACAATGGAATATGTGACTTTCTGGGAAGACCTTTTGTATAGAATTTACGATTTCGTATTAATCAATAAAATATATGGCACTGGCAAACAACTGTTATCGTATAACGCGGAAAGCGATTGATTAACAGCTAGCCTTCCCTAGTATATGATTAAAGCCGAGTTCTGATATCGATTTACCATACACGTCCCACATGTAGAATGGAAAGACTGTTTAAAAAGATAGAAGGATTACCAGGTGATCTATTAGAATAGGAAGTATGGGTGGTAACGCGAGATTTGTATGCAATCATATGAGGCGAACAGGCTAAGTGTACACATAGTTTTTCAATCGGCTTCAGCGCGCACAGCTTTTGCGTAGTGGTCAATAACAACACACAGCTGTGTGTAGTCGAGCTGCAGGAAGGAAGAATGAATGCTTCATGTAACCAGTCGTTCATCTAGTTCCACCTGTTAGGGAAGATATATGTTCTGCCAAATTAAATGAGTTTGAATAACGTATATTTAGGTCGCGGACTGAGTTGAAAGTTGGAATGCTATGACCATCCAGTTTCGTAAAGTCCTCTTGTATATTGCAATCATGGACAACCATGGTGGATTTGTTGACCGAAAATTTCATCAGCCAAGTTTGACACCACGATTACAATGACATGAAGTCCCTCCGTATATTTCCTAAGCAAGAACTGAAATCGCCAGCAGACACGTCATGCACGAACGTTGGCTGAGGGGCCCATGCTGGGAGTGGTTTGAAAGGTTTCGTGATAATAAGAATTCAACCATGCGACATGTTATTATCCTTTACAACGCCCGAGAACGAGTTGAAACATGGCTAATGGGACGATAATTGGTGTCCGCTGCATTAAGAGAACAATGACATATGAGCATACTTGTGTTAACAGGGAGAGGTGGAGACAATATATTTACTTCAGTGTTGAAGAAAGCTGCAAAATAGGAATTAAAGACCTCACCGATTGTAACAGGATCATCTGCAAAGTTTTGTTCCGTAGTGTTACCACTGGGATAATAGGATATCTTCCCATAATTTATGTGTCTCAACGACTGCATCAACTCGAAGCTCTTTTTTGCGGTTAAGCGCATGCTTTTCATCATTCAATGGGGCATTTTGGTTCTATATCTATCGTGTTCTACATTTTTTGCACTTGCATGATGGGGGAAAATCAGGTGTTTATCGGTACCGGTGATTTAGGATTTATGAGCTTACCTTGCTTTTTTTTCAGAGTAAGGATCCTTCCTCTACACCACACATTACGGGTTTTGATCTTACTGGGGCTATGATGTTCACGCAAAACCTGAAGTGTTTATTGTACATTTCGGTTGCAGAACTGAGGTCAGAGGTCAGAAATAATGTGTTACATTTCAAGGATCTCAACAGAGTGATGAGCATACCACAGTCGGATAAATAACGTCTGAGGATAAAGTATGTATATACACCAGTAGCTGATCCTTCCGATTAAATTTTGCCACGAAAAACATGGAGAACGACCGCATGCGGGAAGTGATGGATAACTTGTATTTGAAGCGTTTGTGTTACACGGTAACTATCATTTTCGTTCCGTTGATTGTCGTATTGATTGGAATATTTTCTGCGCCGCGATAGGTACTTGACATTCCAACCATTAAGTTGTGAATGGCTGAGAGCTATACCTCCCAGTGAACGGCAGGTTGGGTTCATCCGTTCCCGTATACTGTTTCTATGAGCGCCACGCGACCTCAATCTAGTTGGCAACACGCGGTAAAGTGAGCAGAATTTACTTCTGAAGACTCTCAGTGGTACAATGGGACATGGTACCTTTTTCTCACGCCGCTCCGTATACACCGAAGATGAAAACAACCATATGATAATGTCATTTCCAACCACTTTTAAGAGCAACGCTCCGTCGATCAGTGTCTACCTGAAATCTTGTAAACAAGGATAAATAGTAAAAAATCGTATAGACAAGGAGGCTGGAAACGTTGTCATACATGTCTCATTATCGAACGTGTTGGTATTCTTATTGAAATGCAATGCTAACATTGTATGGTGGCATATTTCCATTTCGACCATATCTTCGAGACGTCGCGAAATGAAGCACTCTCAGGCTACAGAATGACGTATTTCATCTCGAAAATTGCACTAGGCGCATTATAAGACTTGAAAACTGAGCTAACGCCAATGACGGGTTGTTTTCGCGAGGTGGTGGAAAACGTTTTCATCACCAAATCAGTACTTTTGACACTTATTCGACGTACTCCATTTTTTCATTAACGCCACTTATTTATAATTGATTTACTGCGGGTACTTTGTCTGAAATTCCGATTTTGAGCTTTCCAGAACTATTTAAAAAACAAGGATTTGCGCCAAAATGACCGTTCTCCTTTCAAACGATCTTCGAGTGTCAACTGTCGAAACGGTTTATTTTTTCCAAATTTGTTTGTCGATTCTCTCATGTTTCTGGGGATGACCAGTCGTTATTAATATTTATTGTGTCATTCACACATGCGTTCATTTGCACCGGTCTCATCGTTCAGAATACTGGTTTTTTCTGGCACCTCCTTATATTATTTTTGACACGGATGCCGTTTGTTGGATACGTTATGCCCAATCTCACAATGGCCATCACAGAAGCGACAGGTTCGCACGATGCGGTGTGTCTTTTGAAAGTAGAGGAATGGCATTTTGGATATCTGTGTATGAACTAGGAAATGCCTTCAGTTTTTGAAGACAAGTTGAGGTGGAACATCAAATTGGTTTATCCCCCCTAACAGAACTTCCCACCAATATGGTACCACAATTGCCCTCCGACCCCGTGCACTTAGCGTTCTTCGTTGCTGAGCGCTTTATTCGGATTCGGCGTTTACCTGATATCGTTCGTGAGTGATGTATATGATAATTTTATTACCTCTGATAACTGAACTATTTTTAACCTCAGTTTATTCATCAAGGTGGAAACGTGTTTTTGACGCCCTTTATTCATTTGAATGCCATCAACCAATGAGCTCTCCTTCTACTTTCAGTTTATTGTCACTTGCACGCCGTGGTGAGGAGGTTGATTATTGTTTTGTTCCGTAGCGTGGCACCCTTGCAGTCGTTAACTGGAGGCGCGCAATTGATGAATGCACACGAAAGATATGCAACAGTGTTCGCTAAATCACTGGCGATGAAGATAAGCTGGCTGGGAAGGATGGGAATGTGTCGCCCTATGGACACTAACATTCCGCAAGCAATCATGAGCGGTATGTTTTTATTCTACTCCATTAGAAGACGCTGTTTCAGCTGATCAAAACTATCCACAATAAAGTGAGCTAAAGGTGGAATACTCCATCATGAGTAGATCTCAAGGAATCAAAGACAACGATAGTGGGAGATGCAAGCGCCGATATTCGAAAGCTCATCGTAAAATAATAAAACCATAAACTTACGGAGGTCATTCAATTATAACAGTCCTCCGGAACTGGAGGATGCAAAAAAGGCCTGGAAAAAGAGGCCTGAAGGAGACAGACATATATAGTGTGCTGCTGATTAATGACTGAATTTAAGTAGCGTTAAGTCACCATCTGCAAATACCGATACTTTGTGTGGTATTTCTTCCGTTATGCAGGTTGGTTTAGTAGATCTGAATAGCCAGAGGAAATTGCATTCGAATGGAGCTTGATTTTTCCTAAAGCAAGTCCCACAACTGCGTGTACAACATCCATCGAGCAAACATATACACGAGTTTTCTGATATAGTGGAGCTCTGTCTACTATAACTCATGCCGATTCGTGTTATTACTTCACATGTTGACAAATTTTAACGCAAAAACATTGACGTGCGGTTGACATTTATCACGATCATAGTTTGACCTCAGTCGAAACATATGGTCCATGATGCGTTTTTCACAGATAGTTGATTTTGGATGTAGTGAAGCCATGTCTGTTACACGTTTTGTTGATTCATGTTTTTACTTCACATGTTAGTATTCTTTATCTGAGAAAATTTCCTTTCATAGGGTTAGAATGTTACTCTTTCCATATTCTTTCTTTGTTCATTCTTTTCACGCCCTCGTGTTTCCACACTTCTTATGGGAATGATTGCTGCTTGTTGGTACTCCTTGGACCTTATATATTTTAATCTGAAATATACAGACTTTGTTGTTTATCGGAGTAACTATCGTTTTGCTGTCAATTTCTGCGTGCTCAGCGGTCACATAGAAATTTTTATGAGGATATGTTCGTCTTAGAGTCAATTCAGAGGGTTATTTCAGGTGCCCATATCTATACCGATCCGCGTAAGTACATTTTAAGGCATTCAAAATAAACGGTTCACCACAGAAATTATCCTTATAAGTTACTTTGCCAGCTCTTGCCAAATAAGATCGCTCATCAAGAAACACCGATTGCGAAGGAGGCGGTGGAACCTACATACTGACGTCAGCAGTCCGTGAGCGCTCGATTGTATGAGGTTCAACTTGTTTCAGCAGTGGAAGCAGATAACCAAGAATGTAAGAAAGGTGCCCCCAGCGTGAGTGGCCGAATCGGGTGTTACTCTGGCCAACCGCTAACCAACTCTGCTCTGCTCCGAAACGACTCTAGCCACAGTCGGGCCGACCACGGATTTTGTTGTACGCCTACTCGGATCCGAATTCTCGCCAACTCGTGCCAGATTCGGGCCAACTCTGGGCCAGGGTTGGCGTGTTTCATGGGAAGCACTGCGACCAGTGGCACACAGGTTTGTTTCCGAAAGCCCGACGTTGCCAGGACTGAGCCAACGAACATTGCGCAGTCGTATGTGTTTACTGTATTCCGGAAGCCTACGTTCGCTACAGAGGTGCTTCAGAATACACCGAAAGGTGCAGCTACTCGCGATTTAAGGAGGTCGAAATTTGCCTCCCTTGAAGGCTCCGTCATCAGTTTAAAACTCCTGAAAGCTCAGGAACCCGAAGATGAGTCTGATTGAAACTTTGGAGTTCTCGCTGCTCCAAAGCTGAGATTGGACAAGCTGGTCCGCTTCCCATCGCCTGTTTGGCGATAAAATTCGGCTGTAAACACATCCGCGAAACTAGGGCTGCACGCGTGATGCCGGAAGGACCATCAGTGATTGAGTCATTTCTTTTGGCCGTTTACAAGCTTTGGTCACACTCCGGTGCTTCCGTATGCCTGAATGTTTCCTGAGCAGAGCGCCAAGGCCGAAGACGAAAGGAAAACGAGGTACCCCTGTATTGAAAAGTCTTGAAACGTTATAACAGGAGATGTTCATGATCTGTCTTATGCTATCCCAGAACAGGACGATGAACAGTAAATTTTCATGGCGTCTGCTCTTCAACTGGATAGTGTAATGGATACGTACGCCAGGTGTCCGCACGAACCTCAGTTGGCACAGTGAGACAGAACACAAATCACACTGTTTCCTAGAAGCCTCCGCATAGCAACACTGGGTGGCTACTGCTAAACCGAATGATACGGCTCCCGCTGTCGGACTGGTCGATCGCTGTTGTTCCTACTACCATACTGAGTTTAGGAAATTGGCCGGTATTAAGGTCCGATGTCAATTTTATTAGGTTCTGCTGCATCATTAATGAGACCGTTTTGCCTGCTTTGGTTGAAGCTGAGAGATGACTCTACTTCTTATCATTTTTCTTTGTTGAGCCGCATACACCACCTTCATTTTTACTTCAACTACTGCTACCCTTTCCCTGACTGTTATTCAATCCGACCCTTGGTAACTTTCTGAATGCCAAAATTGAGCATTTTCCTTCTCCATGTTTTTTTGAGTAACTTATACCTTCTACCGTTTCCCGATGCGCAAACAGTCGTTTTGCTCCGACTCAACCAATGGCAATTTGTTCGACGGAGCTCAATTCCATTTCTTCGCCCCACTACTTAGCCGTGCCCAGTTGTCCGTTCCGTTGTACGGGCACATTCTCTGTTCAGTTTTTGGGGAATCTCCACGTTCGAGGCCAGACACTTAGTTTTCGTGCGTAATTATGCAAGTAGTACCGTATTGAATCTTTTTTGCGAGCGTCTTCTCGTTGACTGTTTCGAAGACAAAGCATCCTGCATGCCGTTGGATATTAGAGGAAGGTATTACCAGACCGTCCGTTTACATGTCTTCTCGTGTCAAATTGAAATGGTGGCAAACAGACTGGTATAGTCAGATATATACAGGTTTGATGCCAAGGTAACTGCCGCCATAAAGGTTATTCAGGGTTAAAATTTGAAGCATGGTTCGCATTCAAGTAGAAAGTGAATGAAACAGAAGTGAAAGAGGGCCGGAAGCGAGAGGTCACATAAGGTGGAGATAAAACAAAAACCATCCCACCGAACCAGAGACATACACAAGCATATAAAAATGTTAAAACTAAGGGCGGAAAAGAAAAAAGGGGTAAGAAACTGATCTCACTACAGGTGGAGGGAGGTTAATACTAATTAGTATTATGATAATAAGTTCAATTACGCCGTCTATTCTGAAAGAAAACTGGAGTGGATTCCATTTACCAGTATATAGGGTTTTCGGTGGTAGTGAGAGAGCGGGGTTTCAAGGCAGGTAGGTGGTAAATCCTCCTTGGCGACCGTCTTCTTAGAACGCGTGATAGAAAGCCCAGATTTTATGGGGTCTCACTATTTCTATTGTTCGAAAATACCCAGGTCGCTTTGGCTGTCATCAGAGGAGGTCGTGGACTTGAATGCTAGTCGTAGGGTTTGATTTTTTCAGTTGTAGTAGTTGGGAGAATTATTTTTTCGACAAAAACCGCTGACTTAGCCTGGTATTTGATGCAGAAATTAAAATCATCAAAATCTGCGTCAGGACCCCATATGTGCTTGTTTTAACTGCCCGTTAATTGAAAACGACCATAGGGTATATCGGTTTCGAAATCCGGTATGGCTGCTGTTGTTTTTGTTCGCTGCGTGTGAGAATGTTAACACCAGGATGTTGAAGTAATTTTTACATTCATTCTTCATTCTCCCATGCATTTATAATTTTCTTTAATTTTTGTTCGCAGGAAATGAACTATATTGCGACTTTCAAGGCGATGTTTGAGAACCGTGAATTTCGCACCTACTCACAGTTCCAAGAGTACCTTCAGAGGTACATGGGGGAGGTGGGCGTTGTTTACGTTCGTGGCACAAGCCGTAGGTCGAAAACGATTCTGAAGTACAAAATGGTAGGGTTGCATGATTCCCTGAAAACCCTACAGATTTATTATCGTTGTGCGGAGTACAAAAGACGTCGGAGTGTATGCAGAGGAGTGCGACGCGTCTAATGGGTTGACTGTTAATTTTAACAAAGTAGTTCTCGCGATACATGATGCAGGTCACGCTTCCATGTGGTCCGACGTAATGACTGCCTGGCTGTGTGCTCTTTCGAGCTGAAGCACAACCACCCTCTTAAGCGTCTGTTATATGAGTCCCATCCTACGAATCGTGGACTCACTGTCGGTGAATTGAACGAATGCAGGAGTCTGTTTCAGTACAACACTCCAACTGCTGATATTCAGCAGTATGTAGCGCATGCTTACGGAAGTTTATCACAACCGCTGACGTTGGAAACATCCGCCGCAAGTTGAGGCCTGCATTGTCAAGTGAGTTTGTTATGTAACAACGGGTAACGGATCACCAGAGAGCCCGAGAAAGTTCTGTCAGTGATTTAGTGCGATAGGTGTGGTGCGCACCGTGCGGGATGAAGGCAACAGATATACGCATATCTGCTTTGCTCAGCGAGCTCAAACTGAACTATTCCGACGCTTCCGCATGTTGTGAATGTGGATGCTACCCACGCGGACAAAACAGGCACAAGTATGTCATCGAACGCTTTGTCATATTTTTGAAGCTGGAAGTTATATCAGTTCTTCGTAACAGATGGTATGGACACGGCCGACCCGTGATGTACGGGGTACGTTCGTAGTGAGAAGTATGCTTCACTACGTAAGCTGTTCGAAATGTTTCGAGAAATGATGGGTGAGCACATTGAAGTGAAGACGTTTGTCATGGATAAAATGGCTGCGCAAATGAGAGCAGTCCATGTGGTATTCGGCTGCGACATAATGTTGTGTTGCTTTTCATGTACGCGATGCCGTACGTAAGCACGTAAGTGGGTAACATTTATTTGTCATGTTTTGTTAACAGACGAATTCTTTCCGCAGTCGTTATCTCTTTCACGAATTGGCTACGGTGAACAATGAGAAACAGTAAGTTCGCACATGTACACCGTTTACCGTAGGTTGAAACGTGACTTGAATATCATCCACAGGACGGATGAAAGTTTTCGAATTATTTTGTTGTGTCATTGGTTGTACATCAAGCCGAAAGTGGGCAATTCATGCGCAAAGCGATGTTGTCCACTTTGGCAATCGTACGTACAATCGGTTGGAGAATGCAAACGGACGGTTGAAGAAAGAACGCACCCAAGGGGATTTCCTAGCTGTCGCCAATCAAAAAACTGATTCACAGCGAATGGCTGATGCGAGAGTACGAAATACAAACGACGTACGGTTGCCATCGTCGTGAAGTTGTCGCGAGGTAGACTGGTACGTCAAAAATATTTTTCACAGAATGACTACGTTTGCAAGCCATCTTTGTCACAAACATCCTGAACGGACGGAATCCCACGACTCCCATTTCGGGAAAGAGTAAGCTGAGTGTGAGGTTACTCGATTCAGATGGTTAAATTCACCTGAACATTGCAGGCTGCGTGTTGACAACATGGATGGCGACGCTTTCGTCGTGGATAGGCGTGCAGGGGCACATGTGAGTGTACTTTCTACCGTTGTGATGTGGGCTTCCCTGCATTCACATTTCTGTCAGTGTGTTTCGGGGAAAACACTCTACCTTCTAACGTTAAAGGCGTTTTGTTAGTTTTCATTTCGTTTACAAAGCGTCGGGGTCCCCATTTCATGAGCAAGTGGTCTGGCCGGAGTTACAATATCTTGCAATTCGACGGTTTGGTGGCGCGCCAGCTTCGCCTCCTGGCTGCGCGCCATTCTTCGACCGTCACTATAAAAGCCCCTGCATTATCTCTCCTCCC